>JZKD02S0273165.1:0-20533 GCA_000966675.3 Picea glauca
TTTATGAAATGATATCAGAATTGTATTTTACTATCAATTCAATAATTTCCAACCATTATTCATATTAAAATTAAATGAAACTATCATTATTGTACATGCATTATCATCATACCAAGTTGTTCATAATGCAATCAAACTTCACCAATAAATAAAACCAATGTGCTAATACCCTTGGCCACATCTTCACAATGCATCCTTGCATTGGCTCTAGAATACCATATGTTCATGTCATGTATTCCACCATGAGAGTTGGAAAGTTTAGCCAATGCCTTAACAAATTATCCAAACTCTTCTCCACTTACTGTCTGATCATTTGGATGTCGTCCTCTTCAACCCATACATAACACCAGGAATATAATTCTCTTAGTTTTCTCCTGTGTCAGCAAAGAGTTTATAGTCCAAACATCGTTTATATAGGGGAAACCATTATGCAGTTGTATGGAGCTATAGACTTTCCATTTCCAACTACATCATGTAATCACGCATAACCATTTCTAATGGACCTCATTGCTACAACATGAGTAATGTCTACTAACTTAACTTGGTTATGACCTCATAACCAACGTAACACAACATGCAGTTAAATTCCCATATAAATGCATTCAAGCATCAATAAGTTTGTATACTCAAGGCCCTCTACCTTTAAATCAATCTCAAATATTGAAAAATATAACTGAGGGAATTCTTACCACAATTCCTTTCAACATTTATGCACCATAAACAACCCCAAATGCATTCAACATTAGTGTTCTCTCGTGTCTACAAAGAGGTTGCATTCCAAACATCGGTTATATAGGGGAAACCATTATGCACTTGGATGGCACTATAGCATTTTCATTTCCGACCACATGATGGAATCAGACATGACCATTTTTAATGGCCCTCATTACTGCAACATGAGTAATGTCTCCTAACTTGGTTATGACCTCATAACCAACGTAACACAATATGCAATTAAATTCCCATATAAATGCATTCAAACATCAATAAGTTGTATACTTAATGCCCTCTGCCTTTAAATCAATCTCAAATATTGAAAAATCTAACCAAGGGAATTATTACCACAATTACTTTTAGCATCTATGCATCATAAACAACCCCAAATGCATACCTACATGGTTGTTATTACATTTAATTGGTGTTACTGGATCAACTGATATTTTGTAGAAGCTTAGAGGCTCCCTTTATTGGCCTCTTGATCAACATCTTACCATCCTCATTTTTTTTCATACGGATGGATATCATATGCAACAACATCATCAACATCTTCATCCATGCTATAAACAATTTCCTAGATACACAATCCATCATAAGTCTTATTCAAATATCACAACATCATATATATATACTATTCTTAGTCTACAAGCATGTTCAAGCATGTCTATTAGAACAAACACACATCAATATGCATTGAGCATTAAACCTTATCATGCCCACTTCATGCACATGCATTCTAGATTTATTATATGCATCATGCATCACTTCTATCATGCACTCTAGTGCATATTTATTTTGACTTATTTATTTTGTTGTAGTAGTAGATGATCATCCTAGAATCCTTCTAGATCTCTGCATCCCTATGCAATGTCATTTTTCTCATATATACACCACTGATAATAGAGGCAGTTTCCTTGCCTCTACCTTCTGCTCAAGATTACTACAATTCATAGTTGTTTCATCATGTGTAGCCTTCCACACATGCATGTTTTTAGAATGTAATCCAATATTCTTGGCATAAAAATAAACCATATGTATTCCATTGTCTAGCTCTCATCAACCATCAAATCATGGTTCTAACCTTTCAATTGGGTCTTTATATAGTCCCTCGTCAAGGAACTATCTCAACATGAAACTCCCGGTTGCACCTCTATCATCTGCTGAAAACATATCCACCTCCATAAGCTATACATACATGCATATTAATGCACATTTAACATTAGTCTTCCTTATGGTGCTCCACCATTCCTAGCATAAGACTTCAAGGCATAAACAAAAACATGTTTCCCTCTTCCATTATGCACACTAGTGCACATCTATTTCAATTTTATTTATGTTGTTGAAATGTTGTAGCTCCTTGTCGACCTGATCTTCTTGTTGAGCACCTCTATCTAAGCCCAAATTGGTTGACTTTCATTTCCAGCCAATCTGTCCACTAGTGTTGCCATCTCACAATTAATTCCTTTATGCAGAGGATATTGTCATGCAACCTTGCACTTCCATATACAACTCTTTAATTCTTCAAACAATTGTACAAGCTTAACCATCTTCCCTGTACAATTGAGATAGTTCCTTTTAGGTTCCATCTCTTTTGCATACCATGTCAAGAATAGAACCATTTTCTTCCTTATGTTTCTTCTTAGGAATTTTCCTCTCTAAATACCACTTCTCTATTTGTGTTCTTCTTGACTTTCCATCCCATTATACCTTGGATATACACTCGGTACCCATGAAATGTACTCATCATTCTCTATATGCACAAGCGATTTTGTTTCCTTGTTGTCATATTTCTTTGAGTGTTGCAATATACTCCAACTAGATTGTAATCCACTTATGATACCTTTTTCAACTTATCTCAATTTTTCATGGACTTTGTCCAATTTTGGAATCCAATTAATTTTTATGGATTACCTCTCATTGGAGTCTAATTACATCCATCTAGAACATATATGCACATAATGGACTTTTCACTCTCCCATCCAGTGAGTCATTTATTCTTGCACCATGTTTCCACTGAGCACACTAACACAGGGGATGCATTGTTCTAATTGTTCATAGAATAATTCTTGGATACAATGCACCTTACCTTCATATATGCATTATGGCCCTCTTTATTAGACCATTATCTTCTTGGGTTCCCAAACCCTCAGGGTTGCATCCAGATTCATCTCTTAACATTATTCAATCCTTTCCCTTGATCATATTCTAAATAATAATTGACATGACACTCTTTCACCCGCTAAATAAACCATCCTTCCAGCTTTCATGTGTATCCACTATTGATGCATTATATAAATTGTGGATGGGCTTTCTTACCTAGCATCCGCATTAGATATGCACATTTTCTATCTGGAAATATTTATTTATTTATTATTTATCTAAATGAAACTTCAATAGAGGTATTCCAAACTGCTCACTACACCAAGAAGTCTGATCTTTTCAACTTTCGAAAGAAACCAATGCACATTTTTGAAGAATTGTCCTTGTCTTTTCCTCATACTTGTAGATTTCTCTTGCATCTTCCACACACACACACACACATATATTCTTATAAACCTTCTATGTTCCATAAGTAACCTTAATCTCCTAATCAATTTGCATACAACCAAATTGGTTAGCTAAAAACTATAATTTACAATTATGGAAACATATGCACAATTTTTCCCTTTAAGGGCATCAATCATCTCCCTTCTGATTTCTTGTGAGTTTAGCTACTCAATTCAGAATTCATGGTGGATATTTAGATTCTTCTATCCAAGATTTTTCCAATGAATACATTCTTTCCCAAATCTGAGCTTTGGACATAAAGTTATAGTAATCTAAATATTGCTAATTTACCCCCTTTTGTACATTTTTCATTCTAGTGCAATTTTTACTAGAAGGCCAACTTTTTTCTAGTGAAAAATAAAATCCATCAGGAATCAAGAAAACTTTTGTATGAGACGTAGATAATAATGATGAAAAAGGAATCCATAAAAACTCTCATATTGTTAATCTAGAAATGACAACTTTATCCCTTTTCACCCCCTTTTCCATGCTTATAGTTTTTAGCCAAACTGGCTATCTCCCAAACTGTGCACTTCTGGAAAAATTATATTAAACCAAATTTGTTTGGCTTGATGATTATACAAAACTTCGAGTAAATAATTTTTTCTAGCTTTTTCCATATGGGGACCCTTTTCCTCCTCTGAAAATCCCAAAAATCCCCAAAAAGTGGTATGGAATAGTGGATTTTCCCCTATTCCAGCATCACCAATCCAAACCCCTTAGAATTTATTCAATTCATTCATGGTTTATTTCCATGTCTGCTTTATGGACTCCCTCCAAAAATTTCAACTTAATCCAGATGTCTACTAATGATCTAGACCTAGATATTTAAAAACCACTATTTTGCAATTTTTGACAAATCCAAGCAGAAATGGAGATCCAGGTGGATATCAGTGGCCACCCACCTATTCCAACTGCCTCATCTTGGTGGTTTTTCAGTTTGGTAGTTTTTTTCCTATTTTTCGAGTCATGAACTTCTGGGGTCGTTTTGAGGCCATAAATAACGTTTTTAGGGCTCGCCATAATCAATCTATAAGCGAAATTTGAGTCTGACAGCATGATGTGTAGTCCTTGGATAAACCTTTCCAACGGGATAGCGTGCACCTAAAACATAGATAATATGAAAAAGTTACGACCCCTGGAAGTTGATATACCAACTTACCCCAACTGGGCCCATGTGACTCTTGGCACTTCATCTCTTAAGGTTAGGTTTTTGGATGTATAGGGTTTTGGAATTCATGTTTATTGTAAAAAAGGCTTTCAGAGCCTCATTGTACTCATCTTCTTGCAAATGAGTGTAGTCGTCACATCTCTTCTCAGAGATAAGCCACCACCATTCTAGCAAGCTTGTTTCAGTCTGCATTTTACTGTTCAACATATTTATTTATTAATAGAAGCCAAGCTTTATTGTATCGTTGTTATTGTTCATTGAATCTTTATGTTAATAATACAAATTTGTATTCATTTTGTTCTCCTTATAAAATCTGGTTCAATGGTATTAGATAGGTCTGCTCCTTGTCATTCTTAATGCATGTCCCAGACGAGGTCAGGGTACAAAGAGTTGGGTCTCGAGCTTGTTTTTCTTGAGGACAAAGGCTCTCGCACACCCAAGCAACCTTCCATGGCGGGAGAAAAGAAAGACGATGGGACATGAGATCCTTTCAAACTTTTTTCTTGAGGAAGCCCTTGCGCAATAGAAGAATGAGATGATGGATAGTTTTGCGGAAATCCTTTGACGACTACCAACAGGCGACATATCTTCCTCGAGCAGAGACATTTCCCCCTTCAAGGTACATATCAACTTTGATATTCCCATATTTTAAATTCAGATAGATGCAAATGTTGTATACAAATGGTTGAATCCACTAGAATGGTATTTTTCTATTCATAACTTTTTGAATAGAGAAAAGATTACTTTTGTGCTCCTCAAAGTCATTCCCCACGTCAAAGATTGGTGGGAGACTTTCTGTGAGAAAAATGAAACAGAGGAACCCTCATTATTTACAGTCGTACTCACCTGGGAGTCCTTCATGGATGTTATTAAGGAACAATATTACCCTATTAGAAGTTATGACGACCTATATACAAAATGGACCACACTGCGGCAGGAAAGAGACCAAGCAGTGATAGAGTTCACAAATATCTTCCATACCTTGCGCACCAAGCTAGGTATCAAATATTTTGAGTGACATCTGGTGCTCATGCATCACGATGGTCTGCATAGATACATCAAGGCATAATTAGAGTTTTTGGACATCTTGTCCTTGGGCGCGACCTATTGATATGTCGTTAAAATCGAGCAGAAGCTTAAAGAAAAACCGCTACAGTTTGGATCTGGGAACCCCTCACAACAAAAGTAGGGCAAGGACAACCCTAAACTGTAGAACAAAGAGCAAAGAAAATATGATCAACCTCATGAAAACCAATCTAAGTTGCAAATAAAGAAGGACAATGGAAAGACGAAGAAAGATACCGAGAAGTGGTGCAACTTCCATAAGATCCCCTAGCATAACACTATTGATTGTCACTCAAAGAAATCATTGGTGGCTGAGATGAAAGCCTCCAAATCATATGTGGGTTCTAACTCTGACTCAGAACTAGAAAAGGGGAGATGGATCATTGACGTAGAACCTAGTGCCACCGTTGTTACCACCAAGATCCATCCCGATGAACCTAATTAGCCATAGGAAGGAGAACGCATCTTTCATTCACATATGTGGGTGAAAGGCACCCTGTTGCATTTCATCATGGATAGTGGTAGCTAGAAGAACCTCATCTCAACGAAGGTTGTGAATTGGCTAGCCCTACCGACAACGCCGCACCCACAACCCTACACCATCAGAGGGCTCTGTCAAGGAATCGATCTTCGCGTCAGCCAACAATGTTGCCTGTCCTACGACATAAATCCCTTCAAAGATGAGGTATTGTGTGATGTTCCTCCCCTTGAATTTTGTGATGTTCTTTTGGGAAAACCTTATTTATGGAAAAATTGGGTTCTAATGAGTCTAGGCATCGTAGTGTTATTATTACTTTGGATACGAAATTGTGCAGAATAGTCCCACCTAGTGCCATTTTCTTGATCTCTTCCAATCAATGCATGAAGGTCATATCTCGGATTGGGAAGTTTGTCTTCTTTGTGATTCACTCTCAGAGTGAGTGAAAGATTGTAGCCACATCCATGGCCTCCGCGGTCGACCTCTCCACATAGAAAAAGCAAGTGGATAAGGTCGTGGAAGAATACATATACATCTTCTCCTCACCTACTAGGGTACCTATGCACTGCCAGGTCAAGCATTCCATCGATCTGACCCCTAAAGCACTGCTACCCAATGGGCCAGTCTATCGTCACTCTCTGTTAGAAAATAAGGATATCAAGTGTTATATCCAAGAACTGCTCCACAAGAGGCACATCTGACCTAGATCATCACCTTATGGAAGCTCAATCGTGCTTCTGCAGAAGAAAGATGGGACCTGACGACTCTGCATTGATTACCGAGCCCTAAATAAAGTCATAGTAAGGAACTGGTACCCGATTCCTTGAATCGACGATCTCCTTGATTAACTCAAGGGGGCCAAATACTTCAGTAATATTGATCTAAAGTCTGGCTACCATCAGGTCAAAATAGACCAGACAAATGAATGGAAGACTGCCTTCAAGTCAAAAGAAGGTCTTTTTGAATGGCTAGTCATGCCATTTGGTTTGACAAATGCACCAACAATTTTCATGGGGATGATGGATGATATCATGTGTTCGTTCACCAATTCTTTTGTAGTGGTGTATCTGGATGACATCCTCATCTACAACAAGACTTGGGAGGAACACTTGCATCATATTCAACAGGTTCTGCACACTCTGCGACAACACAAGCTATATGCCAACTTGGAGAAATTATCCATTGGCATGGACATGGTCCAGTACCTAGGCTACATAGTTGATAAGAATGGTGTGCATGTGGATCCAGCCAATATCCAGGTCATCCGTGATTTCCCAGCCCCAACCACGCTCACTGATCTTCGGATCTTCTTAGGCCTTGCCAATTTCTATCGCAGGTTCGTGTTGGGATTCTCCCATATTGTATGGTCCCTTAGCCAAGTAACTAGGGGTGGTGGTAAGGAAAATTTTGTGTGGGACTGTCCCAACAACAAGCATTCGATGATTTGAAGCAACGCTTGTGCTTATCCCCAGTGATTTCATTACCCGACTTGCAACAACCCTTTGAGATCGAGACAGATGCTTCAGACTATGTTGTGGGTGCAATTCTCACTCAACATGGCCACCACATGGCCTATCAATATGAGACACTATCCGATGTCATATGTAAGTACCCTACTTACGACAAAGAAATGTACTCCATTGTGAAAGCATGTTGCCAATGGAAGCATTACATTCTCGGGAAGGAGAGAGGCATCCACATTGATCATAAGTTGACGTAATTCATGTAGACAAAAGGCAAATTGTAGAATGATCACCATCAGAAGTGGTCCACATACTTGCAGCAGTTCCACCTCAACATCAATTATAAGACAGGAAGTACCAACCGCATCACTGATTTTCTCAAACAACCTCCAGTTGTGGAAATCACCACGGTGCTAGACTCTTGTGGCCACGATACCTCCAGATGGCCCCAACCCTATGAGAAAGATCCTGACTTTTCCACCACCTACCGGATGTTGGGAAAAAGCACAGTTGACACTATTTTCCATCTTTAGGATGGGTTGTTGTGTCGTCTAGGCATCTATGTGTTCCATCAAGTGAGCAAGCGAAGTTGATTTGGGAAGCCCACTACAGTCGGGTGGCATGACACTTCAGTGTAGAAAAGACAGTGGCAGTGTTTCAACAACATTTCTACTGGTCGAAACTTCGATAGGATGTCAACAAGTATATCAGGTCCTGCATTACTTGCATTATTGCCAAACTAGCCACTAAGAAACAAGACATGTACACCCCTCTGCCTACTCTTGACATGCCATGGGAATCCATCTCAATGGACTACATGTTAGGCCTTCCATCCACCAAGTAGGGAAATGACTGTGTTTTTGTGGTTGTTGATCACTTTTACAAGATGGAGATTCGGGTTGCCTGCAAGAAGAGCATCACAGTGGAGGCCACTACCAAGCTATTCTTTGAACGATTGTGGGTACATTTTGGAATACCACAAACCATTATCTCAAATCAGGATAGCCAGTTCCTCAACACATTCTGGTCGATCCTCTTGTCACTACTAGACACCAAGCTCACCAAATCCACTTCCTTCCACCCCTATGCAGATGTCCAAACCAAGGTCGTCAACTGGATGATCGTGCATATCATGCACATGTAGAATTCCAAGCACCCCCGCACATGGATGAGAGTCTTCCCTATGTTCAACACAACTACAACAGAGCCATACATAGCTCAACTGACCACAGCCCTTTTCAGGTGGGGATGGGATTTCAACCATTGGGTCCCATGGATGTTGCACTACCCCTTGTGGCCACCCAGGCAGACTCGTCCCATGCTCAAACTAGAGTTGACAAAGACACTTGGTTCATTGAGTGGATCCAACACATCCACCAATAGGTTTAGGATATTTTACATAGTCCAATTCCAAGGACAAGAAGTGCCATGATCAACATCGGGTGCCACACAAGTTTCAAGTGGGAGACAAATTTTGGTTGCACTTGTAGAAAGAACACCTTACAGGCCCCCATCAGAAGCTTCGTCCACTCCACTATGGACCTTACACCATCACCAAGGCTGTGGGAGATAATTATTTTGAGCTCAATATTCCCCCCCTTCCTTGGATTGCACCTAGTGTTCAATGTGGATCTCCTTCAACCATATTTTCCACCATTATTGGACACCTCAGAGATAGCAGAAAAGTTGACACCAACAGATCTCAACCCTGACTGCATGGAACATGCATCCACTAATAAAATCATGGACACATAGGTCAAGGGCACTTGCCAGTAGAGGATCTAGCTTTATTGGGTTGTTAAAGCAGGGCAACTCCTGCACCAAGGCAAGTGGCTCACCTGGGGCCAAATTCAACAAAAATTTCCTCATCTGATGGGGGAACTCAACGCAATGAAGAGCATTGCTTCCTATGGAGGGAGGATTGATCTAGGTGGATATCGGTGGCCACCCATCTATTCCAACTGGCTCATCTTGGCATTTTTTTCCGTTTGGTAGTTTTTTTCCTAGTTTTTGGGTCCTGAACTTCCGGGGTCGTTTTGAGGCCCTAAACGACGTGTTTAGGCCTCACCACAATCAAACTATTAAAAAAGTCAAATTCTAATGGTATAATGTGTATTCCTTGGATAGACCTTTCCAATGGGCTATCGTACCCCTAAAACGAAGATCTTATGCAAAAGTTACGAACCCGGAAAGTTGATGTACCAACTTACCCCAATGAGGCCCACATGACTCTTGGCGCTTCATCTCCTAGGGTTAGGTTTTTGGATGTCTAGGGTTTTGGCATTCATGTTTATTGTAATAAAGGATTTCATAGCCTCATTGTACTCATATTCTTGCGAATGAGCGCAACTGCCACATCTCTTCTCAAAGATAAACTACCACCATTCTAGCAATCTTGTTTCAGTCTGCATTTTACAGTTTCAATATATTTCTTTATTAATAGAAACCACGTTTTACTGTATCTATGTTATTGTTTATTAAATATCTATGTTAATAATATAGATCTTTATTCATTTCGTTCTACTCATAAAATTCAGATCAAATGGGCAATATCCCTCTCTGACACTTTTGTAGATCTCCTCGATGTAGACAAAATCAAGAAGTTTCATCTAAATATGACTTGATTTTCTCCAGTTATGGCCAAAATAAGAAAATGGCTCCATAGTTTTTTTTGAGACTATAGGAAAATTTGTCCTATGTGGAAACATGATGATGTGGCACTGACATGACGCTGGAATGACATCTATCACCGGTCCACCGATCACCAGGGATTGTTTCCCCTTCTCCTTGCCTTTGTACGCCTCTGGTTCAGTCCACTAGCCCACCGACCACCGGGCCATCTCGTGAAAACCTCCATCCAACTTCCATCAACTCCAGGTCATTCCATCAAGCCCCTTACCCATAATGAAACTTATATATATAACTTCCATTTAACTCCTCCAATCATTGGACCGCCAACCCATGAGAACATTGGGCCACTGGTCACCCCACACAACTTCTATTCAAATTTCCACCATATGATTATGATCTGGTCCACCAGACCACTAAGCCTCCCTGCATTAGTTGTTATCCAACTTCTACCATTCAAATCTGGTCCAGTCCACCGAGCATCGAGAGACTGGTCCACCAGGAA
This sequence comes from Picea glauca, assembly GCA_000966675.3. Lineage (NCBI taxonomy): Eukaryota > Viridiplantae > Streptophyta > Pinopsida > Pinales > Pinaceae > Picea > Picea glauca. The sequence continues at coordinate 10,575 of JZKD02S0273165.1, forward strand.
CCATTTTATCTCACCTTCAACATCCCCTCACTCCAAGTGATTTCCAGTCTGGTGAACATGTTTTTCTTGTGGGGTTCTGACAACCAAAAGATACATTATGTGCAAGCTCTGTAGGGTTATATGGCTCTTTGTTCTTCACGCACAAGTGACAAAAGGTTGTCTTTTGATTATAAACCCATAAGCCTTCCCTAATGCATGTGGGATGAATGAATAACACAAACTGCAGATCAATGGTGGAAAACCACACAAAGGCTAGATAAAAAACGACTGTGCATTTTATTTTGGGAGGCATAACTCCCAACTCTAATGCCCAAAACTAATGCAAGAGCATTGTCATCAAGCACACATGGAGAGACAGGTCAGCGCCTTAGCGCACCTTTGAATCATTTTGGAATATGAAACACTGGTGTTTCCTGCAAATCTTTCTTGAACTGATTGAAAATTGAAGAAGATCAAAACACTTGGGATTGAATGACCATGAGGGATCTGAGAGTTTCACTCCTAGACTTTAAGGAAATGGTGCTTAAGGGGTAGTTAGCTTCTTTTGAGAACATAGGTAGTCGGAGGGAACCCTAGGAACCCTTTTGTATATGTAGATGCATTGTATGCCCAAATGAGGCTGCTGGAGGAGTATTGTTACTAAATAGAAGGTAGTTGCAAGTTAATTAGAAATCCTCAGAGGAGGAAATAGGAGATAGAATAGTTCTTTGAAGGAGCTTGAGAGAGTTGAGACTTTGTTACAGTCCAGCCTGCACATATTGTAATCATGCATTCATCTTAATAAAAAGAAAGTAGTTTTTCCTGCATATGAAATTTCTGTGTGTTTATGTGTATCGGATGAATGTTATCTCTCTGTGTTTATGTATGCTTTAGATGTATGATAGATTTCATTCGCAGTTGGAAGATATATTTCTCTATCTTTGTTGATTTTGAAATATTGTTCTAGGTTCTTAGGCTGTGCAAGTAGTGCACAACAAAACATTGGAGGTTTTGTAGTCAACGCAAGGAGTGTGCATCTCAACTCTATTGAGTCGGAAAAGAACATGCCAGGAGGGTGCACCAGTGCAATGACAATTCAAGGAAAACCCCAAGGTTGTTGAATATCTTAGAGGAGAAACTATGCAGAGGAAGCACAGAGCAAAAGAGTCACTGAGAATTATGTAGAGCTCTACCAGGTGGGCATTGAGAAGGTGCAAGCATGCACCAAAGAACTCTCTGTCGAGCTCAACGAGAAGAGTATCATAGAAAGGTACTGATAGAGTTGTTGAACACTGTGTAAATCTTTGCAAGTGTCTATTGAGAAAAATTTATCGAGAAGGCACAAGAATCCCTTAAGGAATAAAGGGAATGAAATCTTAGAACTTGAGTAGGAAAAAGATCAAGAGAGACAACGCAAGGAGTGCGTGCAAAAGTGAATTTATTTCAAGTTCACAAGCTTAGGAGGAGTAGTGCAAGTTTTCACACAGAGCGCAAGTGTGCGCCAGAGCTGAGGTCAAATTTTATTATCAAAGCTCAAGAGAGTGTTGAGTTGCCGAGAGAGCATCAGAAAATTCCTTTGAAGGAAGAAGAAGGCCCGAGACCCTTTAGTGTTTCGAGCCAGTTTGAATCTCAAAAGAGATAGAGCAAGGAGTGTCAAAGAATTGGACTATTCCAAATCCTGAAGCTCAAGAGAAGAAGCTCAAGTTGAGACCCAAGCATTCGGGCTCGCAGTAAAAGGTTTAGAGGGAAAAACCTTTGAACACTTGCAAATTTTCCCAATTTTGGGAGAATGAAGAAGCTCAAGAGGAAGAGCAACATCAACTGTCAGATCCACTGCAAGAAGAGATATGGATTGTTTAATCTACGTCTAGACATCAAAAGGAGCATGCCGAGGAGGAGAACAGATCCCAACCATTAAATATGAGCATGAGGGATCGACATCCCTCGGATCCAGGTAAAGTGCACGAGCCTTAAGTATTTTGAGAGTGCACAGGAGAGTGGACTTGCCAAAGTCCCAAATCTAGTCGGGACCGTCCATCGTCTAGGGTGACAGGTGGTGGAATATCTGAGACTCTGGAGCGTAAGTACTTCGGGAGTTCTTGGACAAGCAGAAAGTGAAAGCATCAAAGATCTGAAGGCCAAAGTAGATCTTAGTCGTTGGTTGCCAAGGGGGTATATGTCAACAAATATGATACTTTAGGGAAAGTCACTTCGGAGGATTCCAAGTGTGGAGCATGACAAACTCCTGAAGTCTCAGAGGCCGAAGTAGATCGCAACCGTCCATTGCAAAGGACATGTGGTGAGAGATCAGGAAGTTCGGAGGCCTAGCACTCTAAAAGGAAGTCGAATGGAGTGGAGAAGATCTGGACTGTCATATCCAGAGGGACGTGTGGCGAAAATCCATCAACTTTGGGCGAAAGCACTCTGGGAGAAACGAGTGTGCAGGAGTCTGAAACTCCCGAAGCTCGAAGAGCTAAAGTGGATCATGACCGTCAGATCCAGAAAGACACACGTCGACAGATAGTGTATTTAGGGTGAAAGTGCTTCGAGAGAAAGTGAGCATGAATTCGAGACTTCCGAAGGCCAAAGTCCCGAAGTGGACCAGAGCCATTGATTTGAGGAGGACGCGTGGTAGAAGACCTGTCATTTCGGAGAAAAGTCACTCGGGAGAAAAATGAGTGTGTTGAACAGGAACTCCCGAAGACCAGAGAGTCGGAGTTCACCTGAGTCATTTGTTTGTTGAGGACAGGTGTCAGCAAATCTTCCACTTCGAAAGATATCCATTCCAGAGGAAGAAAGGGTGGAGAGTTTGAAACTCCCGAAGCCCGAATTGCCAAAGAAAATCACGATCGTTGATTTGAAAGGGACACGTGTCGATAGATCGTGGAAATATGGGAGAGAATGCTCCGGAGAGAAGGAAGGAAGGGAGGCAGATCTCAGTCTTCGGTCAAGAAGGACCGCCCAAGATCACAGGATCGACGATCGCGCTTAATTGCGGGGACAGAAACTGCTCGAACTTTAAAAATCCTAGAGCGGGTCGCAATCGAAACCACGATATTTCCAAAGGGATACGTGGCAATTGGTAGTGAATTGCAGGGATAAAAGAGGTGTGGTCTCAAACCACTCTTGACCACCCCGCAATCACGTGCTTACATGAGGTCATAGCCCAAGGTCACATGTGAAGGAAAGGACCTAGTGAGGGGAGCTAGTGTCTGTTAATTAAATTCTTCAAAGAGGCCAGGAAAGATCCTATGGGTTTGACATAACCTCCACTTTGAAGGAAAGGGGACCTACGTATATTGATTGGGGTCTAATAAAGGCCTGAAGAGTCGATCCAACTCCTTGATTTGAACGATCCTAGACCGGGAGGTCGCACAACCTCGAGGGAAGAAGTGGGGTCTGCATCAAGTGGTATCAGAGATTGATTTTGTTTGTAGACAACAGACAAAGGAGACAAAGATAGTTTGATATCATCAAGTGATATTAAATCTTAAAATTGCTTGTAGACAACAGGCAAAGGAAATAGAAGACAGTCTGACTACATCAAGTAGTATCAAGAGCTTAATTTTGTCTACATATTGTAGGCAAAGGTGAGAAGGTGAATAGAGATAATATGATGACATCAAATGGTATCAGAAGTTGAAGTTCACATGTAGACAACAGGTGAAGGGAGACATAGTATTGATGCTCTGTGACAATTGTTGCAAGGTGTGCAACAAATGGTAGACAACCAGGTGGGTTGAGCTAAGAGGAATATGGCTACTGAAGGCCATGAGCGTGGTCGAAGAGGAGACTACCAGCAAAAAAGTAAAGCAGGAATTGACAAGGAGATCATCGAGATAAGAGAAAGAATGGAACAACTGACATGGAGGATGTAGCAGGAAGCAGGAAGAAAAGGTACACTAGACATATGAATGGCCTTTGAAGAGGAAAGTGAAGTGGCCTGTCCAGAAGTTGTTAGCCATAAGGCAACAACAAGTAGTGAGAAAATGGCTGAGGCATGCTGAAAACCTCAATGGAATATAGGAGAGAGTGGTTCACATCTACGAGCCAGAAATTGGAAGGAACCTCGATGATGAGGAGGAGATGAGATCAAATAGATATCTCATGAACTGCCAGGAGGGCAGAGATAAATTCTTAGATTTCCAGATGGGCGAGGAGATGGGATCCATCATAGATCTCATAGACTGTCACGAGGGAAGGAATGAAATACCATATTTCCAGGTGAGCAAGGGAGAGGAGATGAGCTCAGAGGTGAGTTCATATCAACAACGAATGCTAACAGAGGAGGATCAGAGGAGTGTTCTGATCATTGGGGGAATTCAAATATTCTTGCCAAATAGTCGAGCAGAGGATAGTACAAGTGTTGCACATGAGAAGGTGGTGCAACAAGAATCCAAGAAAGAGGCCATGGGGCCAAATTATTTTAAAGCTAACTATGTCTATGATGCAGGTGCAGCAGAGGAAAGACAGCTGGCAAGGACTATCAAAGAGGAGGAGAAGGAGCAGACACTGATATCTGCCCTAGCAGAAAAAGAGGAGAATTCATATGAATTGATGATTCAATGGAAGCAAGAGCTGAATATATTGGAGGATTGGTTGGACAATCCAGAACCAAAAGTTGGATGCCAAGCGACAATCATGCAGATTGTAGGAGAAGAGCATTCAACATAATTGCTCAAAAAATTTAGCCCAAGAGTTGAATAGGAGATGACTGCAGCATTGGAGCCTGCAACAGAAGAAGAAGCGGATAAAATATATTTTGTTGAGTTGTATGAGGAACTAGAATCCCTTGAGAGAAGGGTAAATATGTAGAGTAAGCATATCCAACAGGTCAAGTTGGAAACATGTGGAGGAGAATACCAGCCTGGGGAGAAGCTGGAGGAAGTTGGAGTTGAACCAACACAAGAGGAAATGACATAAGTCAATCTGTAGAGGAGGAAGTTGAGCAACAACTCAGTGGTGAGACTGCAGAACTGGAGTCTGCAATAGAATGGACAACTAGTGCCACAGGAGATGAAGATAACATGAAGGGTCAGATTGATCAGATTGGTAAGGGAGAGAAAGAGCACACATTTCAATGTGCCCAAGATATGGAAAAAGAAGAGCATTCGGTGGAATTGCTCAAAAATTTGTAGCCAAGGAGATGAACATAGGGAAACTGTAGAATCAGAAGGAGATGAGCACTCAGATGAATGGCTCAAAATTTTTATCCAGGAAGCTGAGCAAGAGATAAATGTAGAATGTGAACCTATAGCAAAGGAGGAAGCAACAAATAGTATGGATCTTGTTGATCTGTGTGAAGAGTTGGAGGCCCTGAAGAGAAGGGTAAAGATGCAAATGCATCTTATCCAACAAGTTAAGTTGGAAATTGATGGAGAGATGCAACAAAGCATACTACAGAAGGAAATCCAGCCAGTGGACCAGTTGGGAAAATAAATAGAGGAGATAAAGAGATTGATGTTGGAAGCAGCACAAGAAGCAGTCATCAGAGAAGTATGGGACATAAGAGAATATGCAAGAGCAGCAGGGAAGAAGAAGCAACAAGGAAAAGGAGCAGATGAACAACTCCAAGAGAAGGTATGGGACCCTGGAGGATCTCAACAATAGAGCAGAGGGAGCCATGAGCAGGAGCTCATGATTTTCCCAGCAGTGGATTATGATGTAGGAGAATTGTCATCAAGAACACATGGAGAGATAGCTAAACACCTTAGCGCGCCTTTGAATCAGTTCAGAATATGAAACACTGGTGTTTCCTGCTAATCTTTCTTGAACTGATTGAAAATTGAAGAAGATCAAAACGCTTGGGATTGAATGATCACGAGGGATCTGGGAGTTTCACTCCTAGACTTTAAGGTAACTGTGCTTAAGGGGTAGTGAGCTTCTTTCAAGAAGATAGGTAGTCAGAGGGAACCCTCTTGTATATGTAGATGCATTGTATGACCAAATGAGGTTGCTGGAGGAGTATTGTTATTGAATAGGAAGTAGTTGCAAGTTAGTTAGAAATCACCAGAGGAGGAAATAGGAGACAAAATAGTTCTTTGAGGGAGCTTGAGAGAGATGAGACTCTGTTATTTCCAACCTGCACATATTGTAATCAGACATTCATCTTAATAGAAAGAAAGCACTTTTCTTGCATATGAACTTTATGAGTGTTTATGTGTATCGGATGAATGTTATATGTTTGTGTTTATGTATGTTATAGATGTATGATATATCTCATCTGCAGTAGGAAGATATATTTCTCTATCTTTGTTGAGTTTGAAATATTGTTTTGGGTTCTTAGGCTGTGCAAGGAGTGAACAACAAAACATTGGAGGTTATGTAGCCAGCGCAAGCAGTGCACATCTGAACTATGTTTAGTTAGAAAATAATGTGCCAAGAGGGTGCACCAGTGAGATGACAATTAAATGGAAACCCCAAGTTTGTTGAATACCTTATAGGAGAAATTGTGCAGAGGAAGCATAGAGAGAAAGAGTCACTAATAATTCTGTAGAGCTCTGCTAGGTGGGCATTGAGCAAGTGCAAGCGTTCACAAAATAACTCTCTATCAAGTTCAAAGAGAAGAGTATCAAAGGAAGGTACTCACAGAGTTATTGAACACTCTGTAAAGCTCTTCAAGTGTGCATTGAGAAAAAGTTTCCGAGAAGGCACAAGAATCCCTTAAGGAATAAAGGGAATGAAATCTTATAACTTGAGTAGGCAAAAGATCAAGAGAGACAGTGCAAGGAGTGCACACATAAGTGAATTTGTTTCAAGTTCACAAGATGAGGAGGAGGAGTGCAAGTTTGCATGCAGAGCACAAGTGTGCGCCAGAGCCGAGGTTAAATTTCATTGTCAAATATCAGGAGAGTGTTGAGTTGTCGAGAGGGCACCAGAAAAGTCCTTTGAAGGAAGAAGAAGGGTCGAGACCCTTTAGTGTTTCAAGCCAGCTTGAAGCTCAGAAGAGATAGCACGAGGAGTGTGCAAGAGTTGGACTATTCCAAGTCCTAAAGCTCAGGAGGAGAAGCTCAAGTCGAAACCTAAGCATTCGGGCTCGCAGCAGAAGGTTCAGAGGCTGAAACCTTTGAACACTTGCAAATTTTCCCAATTTTGGGAGAACGAAGAAGCTCAGGAGGAAGAGAAACATTAACCGTCAGATCAGCTGCAGGAAGAGATCTGGTCAATTCAATCTACATCTAGACATCAGAAGGAGCGCGCAGAGGAGGAGAAAAAATCTCAGCCATTAGATCTGAGCAAGAGGGATCAACATCCATCGGATCTAGGTAAAGTGCACGAGCTTAGTGCACAGGAGAGTGAACTTATCAAAGTCCCGAAGTCTCAAAGCCAGTCGGGACTGTTCATTGTCCAGGGTGGCAGGTGGCAGAAGATTTGAGACTCTGAAGCGGAATTACTTCGGGAGTTCTCGGACAAGCAGAAAGAAAAAGTGCCGAAGAGCCAAAGGCTAAAGTAGATCCTGGTCGTTGGTCACCAGGGGGGCACATGTCAATAGATTTGAGACTTCGAGGAAAGTCACTTCGGAGGATTTCAAGTGTGGAGTGTGACAAACTCTCGAAGTCTCGAAGGTTGAAGTAGATTGCAACTGTCCATTGTGAAGGACACGTGGTGAGAGATCAGGAAGTTCGGAGGCCTAGCACTCCGAAAGGAAGTTGACAGGAGCATAGAATATCTAGACCATCAGATCCAGAGGGATGCGTGGCGGAAATCTGTCAACTTCAGTCGAAATCACTCTAGGAGGAACGAGTGTGCAGGAGTCTGAAACTTCCGAAGCCCGAAGAGCCGAAGTGGATTGTGATTGTCAGATCCAGAAAGACATGCATCGACAGATAGTGTATTTCGGGTGAAAGTGCTTTGAGAGAAAGCGAGCGTGAATTTGAGACTTCTGAAGGCCAAAGTCCCGAAGTGGACCAGAGTCATTTATTTGAGGAGGACGCATGGTAGAAGACCTGTCATTTCGGAGAAAAGTCACTCCGGGAGAAAAAGGAGTCTGTTGAACAAGAACTCCTGAAGGCTGGAGAATCGGAGTTCACCTAATTCATCTGTTCACTGAGGACAGGTGTCATTATATCTTCCACTTCAGAAGATAGCCATTCCATAGGAAGCAAGGGTGGAGAGTTTGAAACTCCCGAAGCTTGAATTGTCGAAGCAAATCATGACCGTTGATTTGAAAGGGACACACATCGATAGATCGTGGAAATATACGAGAGCGTGCTCCGAAGAGAAGGAAGGAAGGGAGGCAGATCTCATTCGTTGCTCAAGAAGGACAGCCCGAGATCATACGATTGATGATCACACTTAATTGCAGGGACAGAAAATGATTGGACTTTAAAAATCCTAGAGCAGGTCACAATCGAAACCATGGTATTTCCAAAGGGATATGTGGCAATTAGTAGTGAATTGCGAGGAGAAAAGCGATGTCGTCTCAAACCAATCTTGACCACCCCATAATCACGTGCTTACGTGAGGTCATAGCTCGAGATCACATGTGAAGTAAAGGACCTAGCGAGGGGAGCTAGTGTCTGTTAATTAAATTCTTCAAAGAGGCCAGGAAAGAGCCCACAGGTTTGACAAAACCTGCACTTTGAAGGAAAGGGGATCTGTGTATATTGATTGGGGTCTAATAAAGGCACGAAGAGTCGATCTGACTCCTTGATTTGAACGATCCTAGACCGGGAAGTCGTGCAGCCCCGAGGGGAGAAGGGTCTACATCAAAAACACAAAAAAGAGAGCTCGCTGGAAAGCCAAGGCCATGGAGTTTAATTGGGCCATGGTTTCCATGGCTAGAAAGACAGTGTTAAACTGTAACTTCTCCCCTCTGACGTTGTCTTGTAGCAATTAATCAATTTCCCTCAAGAACTTCCAGTTAAACTTCCATTTTGTAACATACCAAGACCAACAAACCAGAAGTTCTTTTCATTTTGGAAACTCGGTCCCCAATCCTTGGTTATGAGGCAAAGCTAATGGATCTCCAAGCACAATAACTGTAGCATTTTCTCATAACTTGTTCTCATTTGGATTTGTAAAAGCTTATATCTGAGAACTTTAAGTCTTGTAAAATAATCCAATAATTTTCCATTTAATCGTTAGATAAGAAATTGGTGAGAGTCAAAGCTCAAAGGTTAGTTTCTTAAAAATGATAAACTTCTTTCAGAATATAGTTCAACATTCAATGGATTTATACGCCTCTCATATTGAAGAACGAAAAGATAATTTTCCTCGAGAACTTATGTCCTGTAATAGGCCCTTGAAGACCCAATGTTGTAACCTACAACTCTGATGCCACTATGTAACATACCCAACACCCATGCTGAGTCAAGTCATTGTAAAAACTAACTTATCCTGCTAAAAATGAATTTGAATATGCCCCATACATACCACAAAAACCAAGGGGTAGGAGGCCCATAAAATTTACAGCAAACAACATGTTGATTTACCCATGCATCAAACAACATATATAAAAACATGAATGCATCCAATAAGCATACAACAAATATCCAACATTCAAATAAAACATTTTCACAACAAAATAATCATAATAAACACAATGGAAACACTTATTTGTTTATAAATATAATCCAACCGGCTGCATACAAAGGATGAAACTTCCATCCATAGGCACTATTGTTCCAAGTATCAACAACATGCCACCCCCGATCTGAGGCTATGAGTCCACAAGAATATTTGGCCCTTTGTTTATCCACTCTCCACACTCAACAACCCAAACCTAGGCTCTACTCCTACAACAGTTCCAATCCACCAACTCTCTCTTCCCCACAACCTACACAACCCGAGGAATGTACCCCCTTCACCGCTCATAGTCCCTTCATTTATCAGGGCTTCCAATGCACTTGGTTGGCCAAGAATCTCTTAGCTAGGGACTTTAGGAACTCTCATTTGTTTTAAGAGTGCTCATAGTAGCCTTCACAAGGCTCTTGAACAATTTCCTCAACAAGAAACACACTATAGGATTACAACTTGTT
>JZKD02S0273187.1:0-20532 GCA_000966675.3 Picea glauca
AGCTTTGCTGTTTCTTTTCTAACCTTTTACCATACAGTTGTCATGCCTAGCAGAGCCCAAATAGGCATGTAAGCACTCACTTTTTGCTCACACATCGACGAAAAGAGTGCAAACACAATGACTAGTGTATCTCATGTGTGATGGACCACCATCATTGGATTAGCCATGTTGATCAAGTGAAGTGGATTGAGTTGTGTAATGATGAGGGAGGAGGCATTTGAGGGGTTGTTGTCTGTAGAGAATACTGATGGTCATCTCTAGGATCATTTTCTTCATTGTGTACCATGAGACATGATCTCTTATGTTTACCCCTAGGTGAGAGGGGGGTAACAATACATGTTGGTTGTAACTTTCCTTCAAGTTGTCTTAGCTCTTCAATATCCCTCTCCACAATGTGGGAGTGAGGACATGAGTCTAAATTCAGATTGCAATCATGCAACCTAGGGGTTGGGGGTGGTATATTTTTGCCAAAATAATTGCATGGATAATTAAATTTATTTTTGAAAGTGTTGTGTCATTGATGGAAATGAAATCTTCTGCACTACATGGTGGACAACTCTTAAGAACGTGGATGAATACAATTAATAGCTTGATGAGTTAGTTTTGGTAGATTTTCCCTAGTAAAGCAAGACTAATGCACATAATTTAAAAATAAAATTGTATCGCTTTGCCTCTACTTGTGGAAATTAATTTCACTTGGATTAGAAGGTTGTTGAGTGACCAATACCAATTCTTTCCCATGAGGAAATGAATTATTGGACTTAGATGCAAGATCTCGGCTTGAATTTAGGAATTTGTAGAAAAATGTAAAACAAGGCCTAATTCCATTTGCATTATGGGAATACATAGAGTTTTCCATCTATGGAAAATATCCTAGTCAAGTACTTCGTATGATTTTGGATTGAGCTAGAATTGGAACTAATCAACTTGTTTGTGGCGAGGCCCAAGTTGAAACTGAAAGACAATAGAATTTCAATAACTTGGGGTTGAAAATTGCCAAGTATTCAGACTTGGGGTGCTCTGATGCTTTTCAATCTTTGACTATAAGCCATTGGAAGATATCCCACCCTTAGCAATCTATTGGTTTCTAGCTTGTTATGACTGTAGAGTTAGAAAGCTCATTGAAAATAATGGTGGCAGTAGGGGATCCTCATATACAAATTCTATTGGACATCTATACCTACTTGTGATAGAGGTATAGGCACATGAAAAATCATAAAATCCTCAACCAAAGGAGTTAAGTGCTTGTAAACAAGGGAGACAACATAGTCTGAAGAATCGAGATCTAAATGGGAGAAACTATCAGTGGGAATCTTCCTTAGCAGATTATAGTTTAAGGGTCTCTAATTAAAGCTTTGTGAAATGAACAAAGTTCATTTACTAAGAAATATCCAACATAAGAAGAACAATAGGCATAAATCCATATGGGACAAATAATATATAAACTGATGAATAAGATATAATGAATGATATGAATTACAACGATGTGTGGCATTGGCATTTTATACATCTCGAGGTGACATTTTATGTAAAGCTATGTCTTTATGTGATGCATATTTTAATAATTATATTAATATCCTATGTTCTTTGTTTAAGTATATATTAATAGATTATGTTTATTTTTATATACCTAACACTTTGCACTAAAAAATTAAATCTATAAAGAAAAACCATTGTAATTGATGTTTCATTTTGTAATCATGTGCCTATCACCGATGGAAATTACACAATAAGTTGGCCAACATGGTTGGTCGAGATAAGATGCATTGTAATGATTTTCTTCAATAATATAAATTTTACGTTTACAGAAAAATTATTTCAACTAGCAAGATTGTAAGAAATATATGAATGTGGATACCAAATGTAGAAGTTAGCCACTTATTCAAAAGGATATATGTTTGAGGACTTGGCGAGGACTTATATAACCATTTAAATGTTTCCCTACATCACATTAAATATATCTGAGTATATCATGGAAAATATAAAATGTAACAAAGAGACAATTGATATAAACATCATAAAGACGAGCTTAAATGTTAAAAAACAAATAAATACACCCTTAAATTTCTCAACTTCTGAGATAAGAATTTTCTGATAAAAAATTGCTCTTTCAAGAACACCAATTTAGGATGTATATGGTGTGCATAATATTCAATTGGCAAGTGCGATAACTGGGCTACAAGCCATTGCAGACTCTATTTATATCAGCTTGACTTAGATATTAGTTGCATCAATGGAAAGTAATTGAAAATATGTTACTAACTAATGCAACTAATGTCCAGGTGGGTCCATTACATCAAGAAGTCTCATTTCCTCCAAAAAATCAAACGATCATTCTGTTACTAAAATAGTTTTTTCTTTTGGTGGAAGGCTTATTTATAGCTTTATAAACTAAAGAAGTCATAACATAATTGAGTAGATGTTCCAGTACAAATGGACTTGAAAAGGTGTTGAGTCAACAACATGAGAAAAAATGCATGTGGGAAAATCGTAGCATTTCATTGTTTTGAGGGTATAAGACAAGTTGTAATAAGATAAGCATCTTTTAAAAAAGTAAAAATCATATCGTTACCAAAATAGTTTTTCCTTTGGTGGAAAGCTTATCTATAACTTTATAAACCAAAGAATCCATAACATAAATTTGAGTAGATGTGCCGGTACAAAAGGACTTGCAAGACTGACGATTCAACTACATAAGAAAGAGTGTTTGTGGGAAAATTGTAGCATTTCATTGTTTCGAGGGTATAAGATAAGTTGTAATAAGATAAGCATCTTTTAAAATAGATCTGAATTGGGTTCACAAATTCTCATACATGGCAGGATGTTCATGAAGATGAATGGATTGTGAGATACTTCTACAGTGGAGGTACAATGCCATCAAGCAACTTACTTTTGTATTTTCAGGTATTTTTGTAACCCTGTGATTTTGATTAGTTGTTCTATTGTCAAAACCTCATTAAGCCTTGTGATTCCAATATTACTTAAGGATTTCTAATAAATTATTTTTATATGTACCCTCTAACACAAATACAAAACACAACAATATACTTATCTTAAGGCAGAATGCAAGTGAATGGTGAGTTCTTGATCTTTCTTTATAAAAAAAAAAAGTATTTTTCTTTATGGAAGCCGAACAATTATTTCACAAGAAAATTCTTTACAAACATTTGTGACAAAGGAAACAACATTGAAACACTCACACATACTAGACACTGGTGAAAGAGTTAACAGATAACCATAAGTATATTTTATATAAAGAATAGAAACCATCTTGATCTAATGAAAAAAATATCATAATGTTTTGTTCTATAGTGACTTGAGATAAAATGGGGTGAAACAGTGCAAAATTCAAATTAGCCTTTCAGATAACTACTATGATTATTGATCTTCTTGCATGGAACTTGTTCAATAACATCTCAAGTAATGCGATGGAATGTTGAGAAAAATATGATAAAGATGCAAGTTTTGAAATAATAGTGAAAAACTTCTAGAACTTGCTCTCAAAGTTATCAACGAAAAAAGGCAGGGAAAAAAACGATTATCACATGCAATTGATCACTGCTAAATATTTGCAAGCTCTTTGATGATAAATATAATATGTGAAAATGGTTGATAAAAATTCATAAGCTATCAAATAATTGTGTTATAAGTTATCAAATAATCAGATTAACACATTTCTTATGGACAATGTATCCTTCTTAACGAAGGATGTTGGAATGTTGGCCAATACTGAGAGGGGGGTGAATCAGTATTGCTTCTTTTTAAATATTTTTAATAATAATTAATTATTAATCACAACAATTGATCAACAAGAATGTACTGAATACAAAAATTAAATATAACAATTATAAAAAGTACAAGTTACAATTATGTGAGAGACACCAATCTCTCTTTTTTTGAGCACCAACTCAAGGAGACACCAATCTCTCTTTTTTTGAGCACCAACTCAAGGAGACACCAATCCCCTGTTTCAGAGCACCAACTCTAGGAAGCACCAACTCCATGTTTTCAAGCACCAACTTGGGGAAGCACCAACTCCCTTGTTTTCAAGCACCAACTTGAGGAAGCACTAACTCTAGGAAGTACCAATCCGTCATGAAACAGGTTTTAACCAGCATAGGACTAAAATCCTCTCGAGCTCCTCCCTACCACCCTCACTGCATAAAAATATTTACAGTTTCTTTCTTGGACTCTGCTCCTAATTTTGATCTTTTGATGTAGACTACAGAGACACTTTCTTTCCACCACAATTTATGGTTTATAAAGTATTTCAATAGGTATAATATTGAACCATTGTGTCTTTTGACAATGAACCATTGCACCTCTTCATTTAATTTTAACAATAATGTTGTCATTTAGTAGTTTGATTTTAAATTAAAAGACTACAATTCCTTTCTAAGTTATTTATCCTTTCATGTGCAAACAATCTTGTAGAAGCAATGGAATGGTTTGGTGTCAATCTTGTTGAATTACTCTACATGTGATTTCAACTGTTACGGAAATCGAATTCTACAAGGGCGCTTTCTTCAACCCACTTTTCCAAAAGACCGCAGGCTCAAAACAACAGGATTATCCACTTAATTGTTGCTCCTAGCGCCTTTCCCTTGTTCTTCCACATAGGACCTCAATTGAAATTTTCCATGGGTTTATTTACTTCTAGACCCTTTGCACTCCTTATTAACTCCTTTACCTTATCACGCGACCGGTGCTAGAACCAAGTCCTCTAGTAGTTCAACCTTCAGGATTTCCAGTCGATTCAAACTCTTTTACTCCCATATTTTGACATGTCAAAGTGGTCATAAAGTGTAGGTGACTGGTTTTTGTCAGTAGATAGTACTCCTCATGTTATCCTTCCATTGTACTCAATTGGACGATCAAGAAAGATTCCAAAGGAGCTTAGATCAATGGCCAACATTATTTCATGATTTTGACCTTTGGAACTTCGAGCATTTTTTCTAGTAGGAGAAGTTGGACATCCCTGGAAGTTGTAATCTCGAAGTGATGTGGCATGCTGATGTCACCTAGGTTGATGTTGACCCATGGTATGTGTGGCACGTGTCACCCTGATTCTTGGCTTTCACGAACCTTATGTGCCAAATGGGCCTTGACACTTGTCACCAGTTGATTGGGCCTCATGTCATCTTTGTTTTATGTCACATGTCTCCCTCCTGGATCATGACTCTAGGTTGCTTGATATGACGACTCGCATTGCTCCCGAATTCTTCCTTCGATCTAATGATTGGTGGGATTTTCAAGGCTTCATCACTCCGGGACTCCGGGATATTACGACTCTTAAGTTGTTCAACTCCCTCAGATTTATACCTGTCGAACTGGTCATAAAGTGACGATGATCACTTATTGTTGGTTAACACCTCCGCTTACTCTATCCTTCCACTAATGTTGGATCCAACGGCTAGCATTACCCCTGAAGTTATTCCCTTGATCTAACGGTTGGTGGGATTTCAAGACTTCGACACTCTAGGACTCTACAATATTACAACTTAAAGTTGTTCAACTGCCCCAGAAGCTCAACGTCGGATGACCATGATCGATAGCTAGGATTTCTACGGATCTACCTATCAGATCAAATGATTAGCATGATTTCGTGATTTCACGATTTCAAGATTTTATGCCTCTACCTTGTCTCCAATAATCGTCAAAGTGGTGAAGTTCTGAAGTTCTGAATATTGTGTTATCTCCTACTTGACTTCGATCAATGGTTGATGATGATTAGTTCAATCTGAAGATTCTAATTTTTTGACCCTTTCCTCCACCTATACCCCGATCTAACAGTTGAGTTTTCTCCCGATATGGATCTAACAGCTTCAATGCTTTGGACTTTAATGAGGATCTCTTCACTGTATATGAACAAAAAATTTCACTAGTTATGTGGGAATTTCGATCTCGATTGAGCTTCCTTTGTAGTGCTCCTCCTTTCTGAGATTTTATTTCAACCTCTCCAAGGACTTGTTGATGGGATTTAAATCCCTTGATTCAACAGTAGGAACCAAACCCACCACCGAGGCCCAATTAGACTTTGCAGCATTTAATAGTGGAACGGTTCTCCAGATCTTGCGATCCGGCCAAATCATTGATGGGCTTTATGTTTTCTTGTGAAGGTTCTTCCTTCAGTTTGGACCATTCTTTTTTTGTATATTTTCTCCTGGATGGGACCTATATGAGATGTAAGCCGGTATAAACCAACTTGGCAACAAAAATGGAATTAAGCTTAACAAAGGGGAAGAGGTTGAACTTGGGATAACCCGCTGCTCATGCATACAGACGAAAATTTTATACCACGGGCCTAATACTAATACATTAACCATGTGAGCATCCAATTACTGTATGAGATACTAACTACCAGAAAGAAAACACATATGCAATGAGATAATGGCAAGGAAAATAATTCATCTACTAGAACCATTCATCACATAATAACACAACAATTCATCTTCATCATTAAAGAAAAGAACAACAAAACTTTGCACTAGATAACTTGACAACATAATTAATTGCTCTTACTCATTACAGCATCATTCATTAAACATGATAGGAAATAGTTCTTCTCCACGTCTAATCACACATGCAGTTGATGAAAATAACTTGTCTTTGGTCCAGAAGGACTTATCAATTCAAAGCAGCTTCAAAATAATTCTTAACAACCAGAAAGAAAGAGTTCTTGCCACAACCATCGACCACTTACTAATTGGTAGATGTCTTTATTTATAACCTAAAGTTCAACTGAAAACAACGACTAAGTGCAGTTTAAGCAAAGCAAAATACGCCACGTGGCATCATCTTCTAACAGTTTCTTTATCAGTCAACTCAAGATAGTTCTCTGAAAGGATGAATTTTCTTATACTCAGACCAATCGATAAACATCTCTTCGTAGGTTTGGGTCGATCGGAACTTGTGTTGCTCCCTTAGAGCTGCATAGAATCCTCTAATCTCCACCGCATGTGCTCGATACTTCACTAGACTGGTGTTTAACTGTTGTAGCACGGTTTAGCATTCATCAGATGTTCCATAAATCTTTGCACTTGTCCTGGTGACGTATCGGTCACCTTGGCTAGATCTTCGGCCCATAGTGAATCCTGCTTGGCATGTGATCCAATTATGTTGCATAAGTCGATGAAGTTGTCGGGGTCGCCGAACTCAGGGAGTCTTATATCCTTTATTGCTTCGTTGATCTTACCCCAATGTTTCCTTCGAGTTCCTTGGCGAGGTTATGGAGCGAAATTTTTTCAATAGTCAGAGGGATCTTTCCTGCAATCGATATTGACATCGTTTTAGAAATTACTTATCAGACAAAACATAGGAAGATGTAAAAGGAAAAAACAAATTGATGCGTACCTGTAGAGCTTGCTAGTCTTGATTTTTAAATACTTATATGATCCCAGTAACCTTTTCAATGACTTGTAGCGTCTTTGCCCGTGTCGTCGCTCCTCTTTGGTTTAGATGAGTTACATCTGTGCGCCATAGCGTGGAAGATTAGGTACGACAGATATGAGCGTTGAAGCCATTCCAGAGGCCAATTGACCCTCGGGGTCTGGAAAGCATGTCAGAGCTGAACATGTGCCGAAAGTGTGTGTCATCTCCCAAAAGGTCGGATCTTGCAATAAAGGAAGTCATTAAATGCCCCAGGTCGAGGTAAGTTGTTACCCCAGAAGTCGTATCACCAAGTGTGTCAACCATCATTCGCTAATAGTGGAGGCTGGGAAGATTAAAGAGATTTGAAATTATTGTACTGTATATTCTCTGCAGCTCCTCTTAGTTGTGTTTCATACATCCTAAATCATATCCTCCGTGAAGATATGACACGTTAATTCTTCAAAACATCTCTTCGCAATGTATGAGTATTCCTTGGCACGTTCCGTCTCAATTCCCCGCTCTGCTATAAATCTTAGATGTTTTGTGCGGGTTCTACACATCATCTGAGTTTGTATACAAGTAGGGACTGGTCTTGTGAGTCCAATTCTATTAGACTATGTGTCGTGGCCTTTCATCCAGTTGCGTACATCTAAGCACACACGTTGTTGCTCCATGGGATCCCCTCAAAACAGAAGATGGGGTTTGCGAGGCAACCAAAGTGTCAGGTTTGAACCCCAACATGCCTGGGACTCTTTCTTATTGGCATCGAGTGTCTCTGAGATTTCAAAAGGAGGTCCATAACTTTGCTCTGAAACGATGTCAGCACCTCAAGTAGAGGTCAACGTGGAGAAAATTTTGTCTGAAGGACACAGGTTGGAAGCCACGCCCTCTCAAAATCCGACACCGCAGAGGAGGGGAAGGCCCAGAAAAAATAAGGAAGTAGGAGGAAGCCTGTCAGGAGTTCATGATGCATGCTACTCGGCTAGAGCCTGTCAGGACTACCAGTCGAGGAAGCAGGAGTCGAATGCGAAGGACAGGGGTATCATGTTCTAACGTTGAAAATCCCAATCAGCAGCTAGAGCAAGCACAACTTGCCATAGCCAAACTTTATCAAGAAAATAGAGAATTGCATAGAAAATTGGCAGCACAAAACCAGGAGGTATCAGCACCACCAGGTCACGAAGGAAGCACAAATTGGCTCAAGAGACATCTTTGGGAAGCACAATATACGCTTGTGCAGTTGCGCGAAGCATAAAGGATGATGGAGGAGGAGAACATAAGAACATTGCAAGGTGCATGGAGCAGTCCGAGGGAAGGTCTGTGTGTAGGAGATACATGATGGGCAGACCCTTGTTTTTTATTCTCGGAAGTGACGTATGTTTTGATAGTTTTCCCTGTTTATTGTGGGAATTTTCACGTTCTTGATGTAACCGGGTTGGTTGGCCAAGGTGTTGGTAGTGTTTATTGTATGTAACCTAAGCTCGACGAGAACCTTAATATATGAAATTTCGAAAATATTTTTCGTGAACAGATTCTAGTCATAGTAGTTGAAAGCATAGTGTTTCCTCTTTGCGCGTAAATCTACCATGTTCTTATTCAAGCTTCTCGTAATTATGTGATTTTGTAATTACCGTTGTTCTGAGTTATTTTGTAAGTTTATTGATATTTTCCTTTAGAAACTTCTGATGTCGAATGATGTTGACGTGGCATTACTAACTCGGGGCTTATTAAAATAAAACCTAGAACTCAGCTTGTGGGTAAGGGTTGCACTCAGAACTTCGTTTACGTCGATCGCAATAAATTGAGTTAGATATTGTGACTGTCGATGTTGGGTGAGTATCGGGGATCGGCGTTCAAAAATCAACGCGTAGTTTCTTTGGGGTTATCGTCCTTTGAAACTCTCGATGTCGAAAACGTCCCGAAGGTTGGCGATTATTATTTCATCTTTCGTTCAATGCTTATTCTCTAACCTTTTGTCGATGTTGAATTAATCAGTCATCGGCGATATTCTTGGTGGTGCATGTCGCAAAAGAAATTCCGTGTATGCCGACGCTGACAAAGATCGTGGCTCGGCAACTTTGATTCTCTCTAGCATTTTCTTTCACGCCTAATCCTTCACGATGTGAAGTCCTTAAGCGCATCTAGGAAAACTTTGACTGTCATTTCTCTAATTTAGATATTTGTCTTTTAAGTTAATGATTTTCACATGTCCAAGAAAGCTTTTAAAGACTTAAAGAGAAACAAAAGAGATACGTGAAGGACACATTTTTCATATCATACGATGCTAAAAGATCAAGTGGTACCCAAAAAGAGAGATTTTACGTAGAATTTTAGGGTGTGTTGAGTACTCAACAAATGGCGATTCACTGGGAGAACGCAGAATCTTTGTTCTTCCTTCATGCTCGGCTGGTACAAAAGTTGGTGGAGAAACTTTCCTGGTTTTAAATCAGAGCCTCTTTTACCTGTGGAAATTTGAAATCCTTCGGTTGATGCTTTCGGGTTTGCCTGTGGGGTTTCGACCTTTATTCCTCCTTCATTTCTTGTAACCCTAACTTACGTCCCCTTTTACAAAAGACTACCAAAGCATTCACTAGCATGAAGCCCTTAGTTACCTTTACTCATTTTATTTGGTGTTACTCCGCTGCCAGCGAGCATCCATAGCCCATGTGGAGTCACCCCAACATCACAGGCCTTGCTCCGCTGCCAGCGAGAGTCTATAGCCCCGACGGAGATATCTGCATACCCTCCCCTACTGATCACTCTTTTGATAATGTCCATTTTATTTTGGCATGATACCCTGAGCGAGTGAGAGAGGATGACGTCTATTTATTTTGCAAAGTGAGATGGTTAGGTGGACCCTTTGCTCGTTTTGTGTTTGGGTTCATGTATTCCTTTCTGGATTTCCTTCTTACCCTTAAGGTCTTACCAAACCACTAGGCAGACACTTCTAGCATTTCTTCGAAGTTGTTTGTTTGCGCGAGTTAGATGGAGGGCTCCTCAAAGCAACCGCAAGTTCCTTGATGCTTCTTGTGTTGTATGTGAGCGATGAGTTCAGAAAAGAGTTCGCTATGTCACATGACTTAAGGTCAACCATTGTCCCACTAAACACAACTTTCAAAAGCGCAGAAATCCAGAAAACTAAAAAGAAAAGTATTTTGAAATCTTGAAAACATTAAAACAAGATGCCTCCCTTCTTTTATATTTTTTTTTTATTGGAAATATTGTTTAAGGGCTTGGCCATTTACTGGGAGGGAATCAGGTTCCCCCCTCATATTCTGTAACCGATAAGTGCCCGCCCCAATATTCTCAGCCATCTGGAAAGGTCCAAGCCACATATTCTGAAACTTTGAATGTTTCCCTTTCGGCTCATTTGCCCTGTCCCATTTCAGTACTAAGTCCCTATTTCAGAATCCTTGTCTTTGGCCTTATGCTTTTCAAACTACCTTTTCACTATCTACTGGTGAGCTATGAATTTCAACTTATCATTTTCTCTCTCTTCTTCTAGCATGACCAGAGTATCATTTTTTTGTTGTATGACCGAGGAGGGATCCCCGTTGGAATCTTGGGCTAGTTGAAGAGATGGAAGATAAAGCCCATTTGGGAGAATGGCTTCTTATCTGTAAACTAGGAAGTATGGGGAATTCCCAATGGCTTATTTTGGTGTGACCCTATCGACCCACAAAGCATTATGGAGTAGATTATGCCAATTCCTTTGGTTATTTGCAACTATCTTATTTAATATTCTTACTAGGTTCTTATTGGTCGATTCTGCCACCCCGTTTCCGTGTGGATAATAATTTACAGAGTACCAAATTATGATTCCTTTGTCCAAATAAAACTTCGTCAGTCGGGTGGAAGAGAAGTAAGTTGCATTACCAAAAACCATGACAGAAGGGACACCAAACCTCGTGATTAGTTGTTGCTCTGTGAATTGGATCACCACTTTTTCGTTTACATGAGTTAAAGGGATAGCCTCTGCCCATTTTGTGAAGTAATCGGTGGCAGTCAAAAAGTACTTGTGTTGTTTTGAAGAGCTTGGTGTGATTTCTCCTATTATATCTAACACCCATTTCTCAAAAGGCCTAGAGATAATCACTGGCTAGAGTGGGATTCCCGCTCTCTTCTCCCTCTCGGCGCTTACTTGACAAGTTTTACAGTTTCTGGCATAGGTATGGGAATCTTTGAACTAGGTGGGCCAATAATAACTAGCTCTCAATATCTTATGAGCGGTGGTGTTTCCTGTGAAATTCCCATCGACAAGGCCATCATGGAGTTCCCTCAGGACTTTGTCTGCATCTTCACATTCGAGACATCTTAAGAGTACTCCATCATAATTAATCTGGAAGAGTACCGAATTTATGAGGCGGTATTGTGAAGATTTTAATCTAAGAGCTCTCCTTTCCCTAGTGAGATTTTCTGGGCAGTCCCCATGGTGTAAGAGGTAGGTCAGATTCTTATACCAAGACTCGGGACCTAGGGAAATGTATGAAGCTTCATCGCACCATAATTCCATTTCATTCTCCCATCTGAAATATTCATTTGCTTGGTCCTGGGCTTCAGCTGCGAGTTTGCACAACCCTTGCCCCTTGACAAGTTTGGAAATTTATATATATATATCAAATTCTTGGACTACTTGCATCTAGTTCCCTCTTCTTTCCCCCATCTCTTGCTGAGTAAACAAGGATCGGACTACATGGTGAGGCACAATCACTTTGGTGTGGTTCTTGAGGATGTAAGACTTGGAGTGTTTTACTGCCTTGTATACCGCATAGGCATGTTTGTCAACATCAGGATAGTTAATCTTGGCTCCCTGGAGATTAGTGCTCATGAACGACACAGGAGCTTCATTGTTGTCATCATCCTTCTGATTCAATACTGTAGCTAACAACTGGTCGGAGATGAAAGTATAAAGGAAGAAATCCCTATTGAAATCGGGACTTCGTAGCATAGGGGCCCGGGATATGGAAGTTTTAATATTTTTGAAAGCATCCTTTTGTTCATCATCCCACTTAAATTCGACATTTTTGTGAATCATCCTTTGTAAGGGTTTGATGATTTCCGTGAAATCGGGAGTGAATTTCCTCACAAAATTGATTTGCCTAAAAAAGGATTGCATAGTTTTCCTATTATGGGGCAATGGGAGTTGAGCTATGGCTTTAATCCTTTCTGGGTCTATGTGAATACCTTCTTGGGATATAATATGACCTAACAGCTTACCTTCCTCGACGTCAAAAATGGTTTTCTTTGGATTTAAGGATATACCGTATTTCCTACACCTTTCAAAAATTTGAGTTAAGTGTTGGATGTGTTCTTCTCTATTCTTTGAATACACGGTTACGTCGTCTAGATACACTACCACACACTTGTTGATTAGTCCCTGAAATTCTACATCCATGGCCCTTTGGAAGGTCACTCCTGTGTTGATTAACCCAAAAGGCATGCGTTTATAAGTGAAGGTTCCCCACTTGGTTCAGAAGGTAGTTTTTAAACGATCCTCCTCCGAAACCAGGACTTGGTTGTAACCTGAGAAACCGTCCAGTAGGGAGAATATATTTGAGCCATACATGGTTTGCAGGAGTTGCTCCATTAGTGGGACTGGGTAATTGAACTTTTCTAAAGCTCTGTTGAGATTTCTAAAATCTACGCATAAGCAAATTTCTCCAGACTTTTTCCTTACAGGAACCAGATTTGCTACCCATGCGAAATGCCTGACCTAGAAAATGATCTTGGCATCTAAAAGTTTCTTTAACTCCTGATACATGAGAGGCTCCAGGGATGGGTGATACTTTCAGAGATTCTGTTGGAAAGGTTTCAACGGTATAGTGTGTTGAATGATCTGGATATCGTAGGTTTTCAGGTCTCGGAAGGACCATGCAAAGACATCTATATATTGTCTGAACAATTTGAGATAAGCCTTTCTTCCCTCTTTAGATATGGTCTTGCTGAGATTCACATTATTTGGATTTTCTGGGGTTCTGAGATTTATAGTTTCATGTAGGGGACAGAAGCTACTAGTCTTAGCGTTCTTAGGCCCCCTAAAGCGTTCTTTCAGGTCAAACAAACTTTCTAGATTAGCTATCCCCTTTGGGATGATGAGATATTTTGATCTGTCAATAGGCTGGCCTTTTCGAGGATCAGTTTCTATCCCTTGCCCCTGGAATACCTCATCGTCAATGGCTAAATCTTTGAAATTGCCCTAGTTAGTCAGGAAGTTTATGATCTGTTCATCTCCTTCAAAGACCTTCCAATTAGAGATATTGTTAGGCACTGATGGTTTGTAGAGTAGTTCCACACTAAACCGGGAGGCTTCATAGTCCTCTAGAGGTGATAGCCTCGAAGCTGTTGTGGCCAGGGAATCAGCAAGGATTTTCTTTGCTCTGGGGATCACGGTGATATTGAAAGCTTCAAAATGCTCCATTAACCTATGCACTTCCTGCTGATAATTCTTCAGGTACGGGGAATTGCAGTGTATAGTATTCCTTACTTGTCTAACGATAATATCTGAGTCCCTGAAAATTTTCAATTCTTTGACGTTCAAGTATATAGCTTTCTTTAACCCTTGTACTAGAGCTTCATACTCGACGGTGTTATTGGTGCATTCGAATTCTATTCTATGGGACAAGAAATAACGTTTACCTTGTGGATCAATGAGGATGCACCCTACCTCTGATCCCTCCTGTGATTTAGATCCATCAAAGTATATGGTCCAAATTTGTGAACGACAATCGCCCTCTTCTTCTTGCTTATTTCTTTTCAGTTTTCCTATCTCTTGTTCCATAACTTCTAACGTAGGGTCTTGGTAGAGGAGGGTGTCTTCTTTCGGTATCGGCAATTTCTCTTGAAAAACCATTTCAGAGTTTTGAGTGAGGGGGACATTGGATACGAGAGGGGAAAAGTTTCCGAAGTGGGAATCATAAGAATAATTACCCAGCACGGGAAAATCTGTAGACGAGGGTTCATTCAGGGTTTCTAGATCAGTGACTGTATGTTTCAGATATCTCTCCCTATCGATTATGATCATATTCTTGTATCCCTTCAGTGGTAGCCAAAGGTGTGCCCAGTCTGTGCTAAAGTACCCATTTAACTTCTCAGACCAATTTCGACTTAGTAATAACCCATAGGCCTCTGGGATGTCTACCACGATGATGTCAATCACTTGTACAGATTTAGGATGTGTCGCTATTGTGATCTTTACATCCCTGAGTTCCCCCATGACTTTGACCTGGGTCCTGTCTAGCTGTATCATGTGTTTGTTTCTTTGTAGAGGAATGACATTTAATTTTTTGCATATTGACAAGGGCATAACGTTGGAATATGCTTCTGAATCTACCAAACAATAATGGAGGTTCATGTTGAAAACTTCGAACGTTAAGAGGAAAGGTGGGACAAAAGGCTTCCCTTTCTTATCTTCCAAACAGGTATTCATGGTTGGTTTATTCACTGGGTCTGTGGAAGATAGATTTCTTTCCTGAACATTGTTAGTCGTAGGGTCTTCTATTGAGTTCAAAGCTTGTAACAGGAAGTCCTTCTGCTCAGGGAACCTACACATCTCCATGACTGATATGTTATCCCTTAACTTCTTCAAATCTTCAACTATGTTGTAATCGAGTTTGGGTGATTCTCGGGTATAGATGCTTATAGGTTTCTTACTGGGAGAAAAATGTGTTTTCGGGCGATCGGGGGTTGTCTTATTTCTTGAAGTTTGGGTAGCAGCGATGTATTTTGAGACAAGTGGACCTTTATTGCGTGTCTTCACCACCAAGACCTCGACGGGTGGTTCTTGAGACTCAAACAGGTCATCGAAAGGCATGATCAGGTCGGGATCCCATATCAAGATAGTTGTATCTTGTGGTGGATCAACCTCTTCTTGATCGACAATATTCATAACTAAGCTGCTCGATTGTTCGGGAAAGGAGACTTTTTCTAGAAACTGATTGGCCATCAAATTCATGGCATGCACCCATTGAGGGAAGTCTCTTTCGGAGTGGTTTTCCCAGTGATACGTACAGAAAGAATCAGATGCTACATTCCCTAGATTGATATTTAAGTTAGTTGGGGGAGGTTAAATCACCTTGAACGGCGAGTTCCTTTTAAAGAAAGGCTTATAGGGCCTTTGGCCTTGGTTTCCTTCCCCTGCATTTCTCTTCATATCTATGATCTCGTTTGATAATTTGTTAACCATGCATTTTAGATCTTCTATGTCTCAATTACCCTTGTCAGGAGTCTGTTATGCTTGTTTCCCTGACGGTATAGTCAAAAGGAGTCCTCTCCTAAGAGGAGGTTGAGATTCTTTCTTAACTAATGAAACCTGGCCTTCTTTACACCCTTTCATCTGGAATTCTATCGTTTTGGCTTCTTCAAAATTCTCATCTAGGGTTCGTTTAGCAGCCCTTTTTAGGAACATGGAAATAGAAGGTGGGAGAGCATTAGCATAAACTTCAATTTGCAATTGCTGAGTTGGCTTAGCTTCGGGTTGGAACTTGTTCAAGATGACTGTGAATCTTTGATTGAAGTCCTTGACCCTTTCTTTCAAACTCATGGTGGCGGAAAACAACTCGACCATTAGAGATCCCGTAGTAGTTTCTTTGGCAAATTTGTCTAGAAAATCTTTCTGGAACTTCCTCCAGCTAGTTATAGATCCTACTGACAGATTGAAGTACCACGTGGAAGCCGAATTTTCAAACGTATAGGGGAAAATTCTGCATACTACGTCTTCATGTTGGACGTTCATAAGCCTGATCGCTAGTATAAATTTCTTGATATGATCTTCAGGCAATCTAGAGGTTTCGGGATCGAACTTAGGAAGCAACTTCTTTGGATGATGAGGAAGGTTATGAACTAGTCCTGGAAGGGCCAAAGCGTCTCTGGATAACCAAAGTTGATTGCTCAGAGGCGGGTTCCCCCTTTCATCATTATGGTCATTGTTGCCTTCCATATATTCAAACTCTGATTTAAACTCCTCCTCTTCCAAAAAATTGTTTGGTTCATAGACGTCGTTGGCTGGCGTTTTGGGTATCATATCAAGAGGTTATTGTATTTCAATGATTGTGAAATCTATTAAATCTTCTACCAAGTTTACGAAAACCTCGTCGGGAGTACTAACCACTCGTCTGCTTTGTTGTTTTCTTTGAAGGAGTATGGGAGCTAAGGACAATGCACCAATCTGTCGGGCGTAGGTTCTTGTGATTCTTCTGAATCAATTTATTTCCTCATGAGGAAGAGTGTAAGGTATTTCAGGGTGAAAAGGTTCTTCCTCGGGCTGGGGTGAGTTACTCGTTTCAGGAGTACTCAATGTGTGTGGGTTGTCTTGGGAATGACTAGCCATGCATGTGGGTTGTCTTGGGAATGACTAGCCATGCATGTGGGTTGTCTTATATCCTTCATTGCTTCGTTGATATTACCCCAATGTTTCCTTTGGGTTCCTTGGCAAGGTTATGGAGCGAAATTTGTTTGGTAGTCGGAGGGATATTTCCTGCAATCGGGATTGACATCGTTTTAGAAATTACTTATCAGACAAAACATAGGAAGATGTAAGCAAAAAAAACAAACTGATGCGTACCTGTAGAGATTTTTAGTCTTGATTATTAAATACTTACATGATCCCAGTAACATTTTGAATGACTTATAGAATCTCTGTCTGCGTCGCCACTCCTCTTCAGTTTGGATGAGTTACATTTGCACACCATAGCGTGGCAGATCAGGTACGACAGATATGAGCGCTAGAGCCATTTCAGAGGTCGATTGTCCCTTAGGGTCTGGAAAGGATGCAAGAGTTGAACATGTGCCGAAAGTGTGCGTTAGCTCCCAAAAGGTCGGATGTTGCAATAAAGGAAGTCGTTAAATGCCCCAAGTCGAGGCAAGTTGTTACCCCAGAAGCCGTATCACCAAGTGTGTCAACCTTTATTCGCTAATAGTGGAGGCTGGGAAGATTAAAGAGATTTGAAATGATTATACCGTATATTCTCTGCAACTCCTCTTGGTTGCGTTTCATACATCCTGGATCATATTCGTCGTGCAGATATGACGCGTTAATTCTTCAAAACATCTTTTCGCAATGTATGAGTATTCCTTGGCATGTTTCATCTCACTGCCCCACTCTGATATAAATATTAGATGTTATGTGTGGGTTCTACGCATCGGTCGAGTTTGTATACAAGTAGGGATTGGTCTTGCAAGTCCAATTCTATTAGACTTTGTGTCATGGCCCTTCATCCAGTCGCAAACATCTAAGCACACATGTTGTCACTCCATGGGATCCCCTCAAAACACGATACGGGGTTTGCAATATAGTCGGAGCTCCAAGTCTAAACCCCAACATGCCTGGGACTCTTTTTTATTGGCATCGAGTGTCTCCAAGATTTCAAAAGGATGTCCTTACCTTTGCTCTGAAACGATGTCACTGCCTCAAGCAAAGGTTGAAGTGGAGAAAATTCCATCTAAAGGACACAGGTTGGAGGCCACTGCCTCTCAAAAGATGACAATGTGGAGGAGGGGAAGGCCCAGAAAAAATAAGGAAGTAGGAGGAAGCCACATATTGACTGAGTTGAGTGCACACCCAACTGTTGAGGAGTTCATGATGCATGCTACCTGGCTAGAGCATGTCAGGACTACCAGTCGAGGAAGTGGAAGTCGAATGCGAAGGACAGGGGTATTACGTTCTAACGTTGAAAACCCCAATCAGCAGCTAGAGTAGGCAAAACTTGTCATAGCCGAACTTTATCAAGAAAATAGAGAATTGTGGGGACAACTAGCGGTGCAGAACCAGGAGGTATCAGCACCACCAGGTTGCGAAGGAAGCACAAATTGGCTCAAGAGGCAGCTTCGGGAAGTACAAGATACGATTGTGCAGCTGCGCGAAGCGCAAAGGATGATGGAGGAGGAGAGCATAAGAAAATTGCAAGGCACATGGTGCAATTCGAGAGAATGTCCGGGCGAACCCTTGTTTTGTATTCTCGGAAGTGACATAGGTTTTGATAGTTTTCCCTGTTTGCTGTGAGAATTTTCACTTTCTCAATGTAACTAGGTCAGTTGGCCAAGGTGTTGGTAGTGTTTATTGTATGTAACCTAAGCCCAACGGGAAACTTAATATATGAAATTTCGATAATGTTTTTGCCTGAACAAATTCTAGTCATAGCAGTTGAAATCATCGTGTTTCCTCTTTGCACGTAAATCTACCATGTTCTTATTCAAGCTTCTCGTAATTATGTGATTTTGTAATTACTGTTGTTCTGAGTTATTTTGTAAGTTCATTGATATTTTCCTTCAGAAACTTCTGATGCCAAATGAGTTCGATGTGGTGTTACTAACTCGGGGCTTATTAAAAGAAAACCTAGAACTCATCTCATGGGTAAGAGTTTCACTTGGGACTTCGTTTACGTTGATCACGCTAAATTGAGCTAGATATTGAGACTGTCGATATTAGGTGAGTATTGGGGATCGACATTCAAAAATCAACGCGTATTTTCTTCAGGGTTATTGTCCTTCGAAACTCCTGATGCTGAAAATGTCTCGGAGGTCGACGATTATTATTTCATTTTTCGTTCAATGCTTGTTCTCTAACCTTTCGTCGATGTTGAATTAATCAGTCATCGACGATATTCTTGGTGGTGCCTATCGAAAAATAAATTTCACGTCTATCGACGCCGACGAAGATCAAGGCTTGACAACTTTGATTCTCTCTAGCGTTTTCTTTCACGCTTAATCCTTCCCAATGCCAAAATCCTTAAGCGCGTCCAGGAAAACTTCGACTGTCATTTCTCTAATTTAGATATTCATCTTTTAAGTTAATGATTTTCACATGTCCAAGCAAGATTTTAAAGACTTAAAGAAAAACAAAAGAGATAAGTGAAGGACACATTTTTCATATCAAATGATGCCAAAAGATCAAGTGGTACCCAAAAAGTGAGATTTTACGTAGACTTTTAGGGTGTGTTGGGTGCTCAACAGGACTCAATAACTTCACACTCCTCATGCGTGTAGATATTTTGCGCATTAATTGATGCGCTTCCTTCCTCGGTTGTAGCACTTGTTATTTGCTTGTTGCAGTTGACATCAATGACAACCTGTCTTCCAACAAAGGAAACGACGACAAGTTTATATAAAATATTCGCAAGGAATTTGTGATATTAATTTGGCCAACAACCTATGGGAGCTAATTCCTATATCACTACCATAAATAAGCCCCGCAATCCATCATAAATTCATTTCATAGTTTAAAGGAGAGCCCGTGTCATTATTTTCACTTTAGGTTTTACTTTTCTTGTGTTAAACAACATATACGTCTTGATTTCTTATCATTGCAAACCAACCATACATGCAAATAGCTCAGATGTTACCTTATTAAAAAAGTAGGTTGTAGACAAATTATGTTTCGCAGGAAATTTGGCTCTGCCAACCAAATGAAATAGACTGGTCTTGACAATTGGATCAACACAACTTTTTAGATAATTTTTTAAGAGAATACTACAAAACAAGAATTTTGTATGGGATTCGTTATCAGTATTTTAACATTAACAATATCATTGAATAAACTAGCAAATGCTAGTATTCATGTCAATTTGATTGATTTCGTTCAAACCTATAGGATCACGATGTGGTTGTTGATCATTGGCTTGTAAATTGGAAACAATATTCTCAAACAAGGTATTGAAGATCACTTTCAGTGTAGTTGACCATCTTATATGGTGTAACTCATATGGTTAACATAAAGGTACATCATAATGTTTGGGTGTATCATGTATTTCCAGAGTCCTAATTATTCATGTTTTCTTGCAGTAAAGAATGGCTCAAGAATATGGACAAGAATTTGACTTCTATAATTCCCATATTTAATGATACCTATGGAGAGAGCTCGGTCAAAAAATGGATAGCCTATATGTAAACATTCTTCATTGCAATGGTGGAACTTTTTGGATATAAAGATGGGGAAGAATGGATGGCTTCACATTTTCTTTTTAAAATCAAGTAAATTTGATTTTCATATTGACAAAGTAAATATCAAATCAAAGATCTGTCATAATTGATATATTAAGGAAATTAAAAATGCTCCTTTTAGATGGTTTTTTAGAGTGTTTGTTATTTATTTAAAGTATTTTTTTGGACATGATATAAGTAAAAACTTGAAACCTCTTACACATGGATATGGATCCTTTACCAAAAGAC
>JZKD02S0273198.1:17492-40782 GCA_000966675.3 Picea glauca
GGATGGATGAGCAGGGTATAAGATGAAAAGTGATAAGATGGTGGGAGCGGACGATGGCCATGCAAATCCCCCTTGGTGGCTAACCAAAACCCATGAATACCGGCTTGCTAATTTGCCCCATCAATCACCCCAACAATGGTCAAGAGGATTAGTGTAAGATCCAAGCAGTCATCCGAATTGAAATGAACCTAATGCATATATAAGAAGGTTATAACGATCAAATACGACACATACCATGATACCTTGGACCAATTACCTCATGGAACAAGAGCCCTCTCTGATGCAAGCCCGGGCTGGTAGTGATGGAAGCTGGTATTGCTGATAGGACAAAGCTGGCTGAGAAAAAGAAAGATGGGCCCTCCAGGGCCATGCTCAAGTCACTCCTGCTCTCGGTACTCCATGTCTAGGACCATGTGGGCCTCGAGACATGATCTCCTAGTTATCCCTAGATATCGGGGATAACAGATCCAATCAAGTTCTTATGATACCTTTCCCATTCCATTGTTGTTTCTCCAACTAGCCCCAATTCAGTACTGTCTAGCCAAAATGATCTTATCGAACCCTGTGGCAAAATGCGACTCGCTTTATACAAGAGATGAACATTTTTTTTATTAAGAATGTGCACCAACTCTAGTGATAATATGGAGTCCTGCCCCATCCCCATAATTGCATCCTTCCCAATTAAAATAGAGTATCACAATCCCGGGTTCCAAGCCAACCACTGTAATATCACTGGTAAAGTATTAAGAAGGTTTTTCCAGGTTTGGGATCCATAGGATGTGGCCGATGATGTCGATCTTAACCAGGCCAGCACCGACCATGGGGTAAGTACTTGTCTTTGATCACCCTTTTCCAGATACCAATCTTCATCAAATATCTCCATAATGTGTTTTTCACCATCGCCTTGTAGAAAATGAAAATGTTCCTCAGCCCCCAACCTCGATAGAGTTTTGGTTTTGAGATTGACTCCTAATTGCTTAAATGGTAACTATGATTGTTCTTGTTTCTCGGCCAGAGGAAGGAAAACATCAATTTTTGGATCCTATAGAGAATAGAAATCAGAATATGAGCAAGAGCCATCCAATAGACTAGTTGTCTCTCTAAGACCACTTTTATCAGCACAAACTGACCACCCAAGGAGAGCCATCTATTACACCAGTGATTAATCCGGGTTTCAAAATTTCCAATAAGCCAATGCCAATCCTCCAACTTATAATGATCTGGTTTCATAAAATACCCTAGGTATCTGAATCATACAGATAGATCTTTGAAGGAATAATGAAAAAAGTCTTTTAAAACTATGAGAGTTTCTGGAGGAACTCTGGAATGAAGGAAAACAAAGTTCTATACATTAATCACCAAACCCGAAGCTCGACAAAAAACAAAAAAAATATTTTGGATTTCTTCCCATTCTGTGACCGATGCTTTCAACATTATAAGGATGTCATCCACAAAGAGTAAGTGGAGAACCTTTATCAATCTGGATACCTTTATCCCCATGAGAGATCCATCTACTTGAGATTTCTTTAAAGAAAGGCTGATACCTTCCATCACCAGTATGAATAGAAGATGCAACAATGGACATCCCTGTCTAAGTCCTCTACTGAATCTTTGAAAAGAAATGGTTTCCTCTTCATTTATCAAAACGACGTAAGTTGTAGATGTTACACAGCCCATAATCCAATTTGTTGTTGGAAGACCAAAACCACATTGGAGAAGTATTAACCTCAAAAAATTATCCCAGTTGGTACAGTCATAGGCATTTTTTAAGTCAAGATTCAAGATAATAACTTGGAGTTTTTTTTTGTTTTAATACTGTGAATACACTCCCGAGCAATACCAATGGCGTCTAAAATTTGTATTCCTTTGAGAAAACCCAATTTTTATTTTGACAGTTATCTAGATAGAATTGTCCTGATTCTCCTCGTTATAACTTTAGCAATGATCTTGTAACATAAGTTACAGAGCAATTGTTCATAAATCATAGAAATAAATGGGGATATTTACTTTTGGAACCAATACAAGGAAGGTTGAGTTGATCAGTCTAATTACCTCTCCTCTGAGTCTTGTTTCCTCAACCATATCCATCAAGTCATGTCCAACAAACTCAAAGAAAAATAGGAAAAATTATACAGTCCAACCATCCATCCCTGGAATTTTTTCCTTTGCAAAGCCCCTTAGTACGTCTAGGACTTCATCCCTCGTACAAGACTTTTATAAATTTTGAACATCTTCCTCACTCACATAATTAGGAAACAACCTAACTGTTGTGATTTGATCCCCAATGCTATTCTGACCTGTATCACTAAAGAAAGATTTAAAGAAGTTGTTTGCTTCTTCCTTTAAACCCTCTTGACATGTATGAATCCCACCTACTTCATCTTTTATCTCCCAAATGAACTTTTTAATTCTCTTATAGCTTTAAAAGAGATGGAAATATTTGGTATTCTTATCTCCACATTTAATCCATATCACCCTACTCTTTTATCACCAACTCTCTTCCTCATCTAGCAACAATTTTTTGTGCTCAACCTCAAGAGTAAGCATAATATGTTCAGAATCATCATTGTGTGTACCCTGTGTCTTATGTATGTAAATATTATTTATAGCCTCTTCAATATTGCCCAGTTCTAAATGATCCTGAAGGCGTTTTTCCTTAGACCGTATCTTAACCCAATTTTTTAATAGGGAATGTTTCCCTACTAGTCTCCTTTGGGCTTTGATAACCCGTTGTAACTGTGATTCATTCCACACTTCTCAAACCATAATGGATAGAGACACTTCTCTTAACCAAACTATATTTAACTTGAAAGGATAAGCAACCATTGGAATCCCAACACCTAGTTGAAGAAGTACTGGAGCATGATCAGACAAATATGGATATTCCACCCAAGTCCTATACCTCATAGAATATGTGATTAGATACTCTGCCACATAGATCCGATCTAGTATTTTTTCAATTCCACCATCACTAGACCTACCATTACGCCACGTTGGAACCACCTCGGCAGGGACAACATCCACTAATTTTTTTTTTTTATAAAATGTTCCTTAAAAAAAGCCGCCAATGACTCTACCATAGTTGAAGTCCCCCAAACCTCCTCTATAGAATTCATGGAATTAATATCACCTGCCATTATCAGATCATTATGAGCTAATAATACTTTAGTGGCCATTGTTTCCCAGAAACACGTAGGGTCTTGATAGGGGACGTAAACATTCAGGAGATAAATCTTCCTGTTATCCAATAAGTTTGTTCCTGACAAAAAAATACCACCGCAGCTTAGGACAGGATTTAAATAAAAATAATTTGGATCCTGTGACACCAGAAGACCGCTAGATGTCCCCACCTTTTCTGCAACCACCATTGTTTCTTGTGGAAAAATTATACTAGGGGAAGTTTTTGATATAAGTCTACAAAGGGAGGACAATTTTAGGGGTCCTCCTACCCCTCTAATATTGAGAGAGAGGAGGATCATTATTTATCCCTTGCCAGAGTTTTCATGCCTCTAAGCGCCCCTTGATTATTGTTAGAAGAAATATGAGATGCAGAGAAAGAACTATTTGTTCCCACCTTTTTGCGGGCACTCCTTGTTTTGTTTGGAGACAATTCATACCCCAAACCCCACAACCACACAGGGTCAGAATATTTGAAAACCACATCCCCCTGAGGTTCCTTAGAATCACCACTAGGTAAAGTTCTGACCATACGATCGTTCCCCAAGAAGGTCAGTATCGGGATAGGGATTGAATTCCTTCTGAGAGTTGGAACTAGAGTTTTTAGCATCCTATCCAAAGATGGGTCACTAATGACAAATTCACTATAACCCAGGGCGATAGTAGACTCTTCCACATCCTCATTCTCAGGATTAACAGGGGAACTCACCTCATGAGATGAAACAGTCTCAAGAAAAGGCAAGGCCTGATCATCTAATGATTTTGTACTCTCAGGGACTGTGTCTAGAATCTTTCCTTTATATATATCAGATGGTAGGGATTGTTCTGTTTACTTATTATTATAATTTAATATTACAAGCATATCCCTCAAATTATAAGAATAAATTAAGAATGAAATGAAAGAAGCTAAACAATAAACATTGCACCATCAACACAATGAACTCAATATGTGCTCAAGGAAATCCAATATGGGAAAACCTAGCCAAAAGGTGAGGACCATGCTTTGCTCTTTTCTTCTAAAGTGTATAAATGAAAATGGAAAGAAAGATGAACTCATTGTGGAGTTGGAATAGACATTGTGTCTTGAATGGATGCTACAATGTCTTCTACTTCCTTTGTTTTTCTCACAATACTACACTCATTTACTTTGTTCAACTATGGAACAACAAATCAATACAATAAGAATGAAACCACTTAATTTCCAAGTGGCCCAATATTTAACATGTTTCAATAGTTTTCTAGGGTTATGGTTAGGAGTTTTGCATGCCCCAACATAATATTAGGGTTATGGTTTCAGACCCTCTAAAATATTCTTAAAAGTACACATGTGACTAGTTCCACATGTGTGAGTAATGGGAGGTAGCATGTAATCCACTTGGTACTATGGTGATCAAATCATATGTCAACTTGTGTGAGGTATAAATTCCTCATTTGGACTCTAATTGAGGTGATATTTGTGTCATTGGAAAGATCTCAATGTGTAAAATAGTGTTGGGGGTGCAAACTTTGTTCATAAATATTTGACCCAAAAAATCACCATTTAATGCCTCAAATGATCTCTAGAATTTTTAGGAGCCCATATCACCAAAATAGGACATGCACCTAATATGGGCTCTACAAATCCATGGCTCCAATTTTTCCACTCAAAAAGTACCAAAATATATGACAAATTATATAGTGGTTTATTTCAAATTGGAATACATGTCATTCATGTGTCTCCTATAAGGATTTCAAAGTCATTAAGATAAATGAGTTGTATCTAATTAGTTGGAACTTCATAACCATTTGTTTATTCCAACAAAGAAAAAAAATTCTTAATTTAAAATGAATTTATTAAAACCAAAAATAACATCACTATACCTTAAATTCCATTCAACATAATGATTCCCTAGCTTCCCCTTAAATTGCAAATAAATAAACTCTTTGCATTCTCCCTTTATCTCACTTTCCTTCTTCCACCTTTCTCCTTACACTACTACAATACACCACTCTAACATCACCCTTATCACTAGTGGGTAGTGTAATTATTGTGAAAACAAATTGAGTATGGAGGACACTAAAAAATGACACATTGGGGGCATCATGATTTGCATGAACTTTGAGTCAATCATGTGATGTAACCAACTCCCTTGATGGGACAAATCACTTCATATTCTACTTTGATACCAACTATAATGTAGCCATACCTTCATTCTGGGCCACATCACTACAAAACTATCTTTGTTACCAATACAAATAAATTCCTCAGGTACCCATTAAAATATACATGCATGCAACAAGATTAAAATGATCATGTAATTACCAATAAATTTAAATATGTGAATGCATATTATTTAAATATTCATATCATGCAAAAACACACAACATTAATCTCAACATTTAACATGAAAAAACATGGTGAATAAAAACACTTATCTCATGTGAAAATTTCATCGATTGGTTGCATACGAGGGACATTTTTCCCAACCATAAGATTTATTATTCCATTTCTCTCGAAATTAGACCACCCCCAAGTTGAGGCTATGAATCCACAGGGAAGGATTAACTTTCATGATTGGTCACTATCTACTTAGATCCCAATACCTAGATTTATAAATCCTAGAGAAATTACAATCTACCAACTCTCTTTCCCCTCAAACTACACAAACCAAGAAATGGGATCCCCTTCTCTACCACATAGTCCCTTAGGCTGTCCAACTTCCCTCTAGGTATACAACACAAGGTTGGTCAAGAAATATCATAGTTTGGGACTCCAAGAATCTTGAGTTCTAATTGGGAGCACTCACAACAACTCACCCATAGGATCTTGAAAAATTTATCTACAAAATATCACTCCCATTCATGACAGTCTAGTTCTTAGCACAAAACACAACCTCTCTCATGGATACTCTCATGCATAGCATGGTTGGTGCTATTTTCTATCACCAATATCCCCTCTTTATATCCAAAAATCTATAAAAACAATTCCCCTAATACCCACTCATGTTTCCTTTTCTCTCATGTAGGATTTGAATTTCACATTTCCCAAGAAGTGGTTGTACTCAACTCGTGTTTTCATAAATAGGTGAGATGACCCTGCCCAAAAACCTCTTACATGCATTTAATGATTTGGTTGATAAGTAAAATGTGGTAAAAAATAATAATTAAATGGATTGGGTTTGTTAGGCACATGGATTTCCCTTTGGACCCCCCTTTATCCCCCTCTCTTGTAGAATCATAGCCCCGCATCATTATCGTCCATATCGTATCACAACCAATGATATATTTTTATTAATCAATGTATGTAAAATTACAATGCTAGGCTCTCTAACCTTTAATCAGTGCAATCTTTCTGGTCGAAAACATATTGGCTCACCAACCTAAATTACACATGCACAATTACATTATAATTCATGGGGATTAAAACTAGGGACGTTAGATTCCTTGCCCCCCTATTTTTTCACTATCCTTAGTGCACATCACCATTCATGTATACATACATAATGCTTTCACGATTTAATAACACTTGCAACAATTCCAACCAATCCCCTCAACATACACAACCCAAGGAAGTGTACCCCGTTATCTACACTACAATCCCTTGAGTTGTCCCAGCTCTCTTTTAGGGATCCAACATGAGTCCACCAAGAAGTCTTTGAGTTAAAACTATAGGAACTCCAACCATAATCATTTCATAATTTATTGATTCCTATAACAATTCCCACCAAAAATATCTCATTCCCCTCATATTATACAACCCAAGGGATGGCATTTCCTTCTCTTCATCACATTCCCTCATACAATATTCACCCCCTCTAGTGCTTTAGCATAGTCCAGCCAAGAAATATCAGAGTTGTAGCTCTAGGAACTCTAGCTACAAAAGTTTCACAATTTATCTATTCTTGTGATAAATTCAACCGGTGATCTCTAATTCTCCTTAGTCTGCACAACCTAATGAAGTGTACCCCCTTCTCTTATTTGCAATCCCTTAGGATATCTCACTTCCCTTCCAAGGCTCCATCATGAACCGACTATCAAGTATCAAATTTTATGATGCCTAGAATTCCATTTGTAATAATAGAATCTCTAAATTTTAAAAATAACTACAAGTGCATCTCTCACATTACATCCTCCATCTCCCACTTTGCAACTTATTCCTAGCTATAACAATTTCATTGGACTTTACTTTATATTTTCCTTTGTTTTTGACCTCCATTTCCTTCGGGTGCTCTTCTTTCCTGGCACTCAATTTAGGTCTTCATTATTCAGTTGTTCCTATAGAATCCATCAATAGAATATGTTATGGAAATTATCATGCAACAATGATCGTATTCACATGATCTATCAACTATATAATGTAATCATGTATTCAAAATTAAGTTTTCATTTAGAACCCAACACTTATCTATATGGTCATTCTTATGTTTCACAAAGCTATCATGGGAAATAATTCATCTCATTGTTCCTTTCAGAAATTCCCTTGTGATTCCATCCACCATGCCATATGCATTATTAAGTTGCCTCTTCCTTTCAATACTCTTCCTCTAGGATCAAGCATCCCCTTCACTACTACATAGTCTCTCAAGCGATCCATCATTTTCCAAGTTTTTCCCATGCAAGGAGAGCACCAACTTACCAACATGATTCCACTAGTAGTTGTATCCAATAACTAATGGAAATCATAGGGTTCCAGAGTCATCAATGGCCTTCTTACTAATCCTTTCATCTTTACTATCCATCATCTCATTTGTATCACACACATACAATCATCATGAGATATCACCATAACAATCTTAATTATTAATTTCAAATCTATTTCGTAGGGAAATTTAAATTTCCCCAAGTATGAGATTCCCTCTCATCATGTTTGAATCTTGTAGCAGTAGGTATCAATCTTCCTTATGGGATTACACCATTTCCATATCCAAGACCATTCTACCTACAATTTATCAAAACTTTCAATAACCTAAGCAAAATGTGAGTATTCATGCACATCATCCTTTTATTGCAACATTTACAACAACCCATGAAGTGATATCAGAGTTATAACATACTAATAATTCCATCACCTTTAATTGTTAATCATATCAATGA
The DNA here is from genome assembly GCA_000966675.3 of Picea glauca. Classification (NCBI taxonomy): domain Eukaryota; kingdom Viridiplantae; phylum Streptophyta; class Pinopsida; order Pinales; family Pinaceae; genus Picea; species Picea glauca. The sequence continues at coordinate 25,743 of JZKD02S0273198.1, forward strand.
AACTATCATTCACTGTACATGAATTATTTAGCACGCCAATCTTTTTTCATACTGCAATCAAATATTTTTACCAATAAGGAAATGTTCCAAATACTCATGGTCACATCTATGCAATGCATCCCTGCATTGATTCTAGAATACCACATATCTATATCATGTATTCTATCATGATGAGTTGAAAGGTCTACCCAATGCCTCGACACATTATCCAAACACCTCCTTGTTACTTTTTTGACCATTTGGATACCTTCCTCTTCAACCCATGCACAACACCAATAATATAATCCTTTAGTTCTCTTCAGTTTCAACAAAGAGGTTGTAGTCCAAACATTGATTATATGTAGGAATATCATTGGGCACTTGTGTAGCCCTATATTCATTCCATATTCAACCACATCATGGCCTCACAGATGGATAGATCTGCTAGAATCCATTTCTATAATGAGTGTATCTCCTGACCTACCTTGGTTATGAACTCATAACCAATCATGACCTATAATTATTTATTCTATATGATTGCATTCAATCATTAATTAACCTTTGTATTTTCAAGGCCCTCTTCCTTTACCACATCTAGTGGAGTTTCATACTCATAATACATATCAATTCAAGTATTGAATTTTTTAATGATGGAACTCTTATCTCAATTCCCTTCCACATTTAAGAATCATGTAACAAAATCCATACTTGCATGGTGGTTATCAATTAATTGATTATACCCGATCAGTTGATGTCTCATAGAGGTTCATAAGATCCCTTCACCAACCTCATGTTCAACATTTTACCATCCCCATTATGCCTTCATATGGATGGTTTTCATATGCAACAACAACATAATCACCTTCAACCATGTTATACACATTTTTTCTAGATACATAATCCATCATTAGTCACATTCAATTATTATAACATCATTATTTCATATATAATAGTAGACTACTCTTATCTACAGGATGAATGTCTAGGAATTTCCATATGCATATATTTATGCACCAAGCATTCATTGTCAACATGTTTTTTAATGCATATGCACTCTAGTTTTCCTATATGCATTCTTCATCACTTCTCAGTATGCATTTTGATGAATATTTGTTTCAGCTTCTTGTGCTATATGTGGCTATCCTTAAGTACATATAGACTTGTGTAGCCCTGTGTGATCTACTCATCTATGAAACATTTCCTCCTTTTCTAAGCACCTTCCAAACAAGTCCAACTTGAATATATTATAATTCCAGCTAATATATCTTATTTACAGTTTCCTTTACTTAGTTTATCATGAAACTTCAATATATTTCCAGAACCTTATAGCACAATGTAATGATTCTCTTTATGTCATTCCATCTTATTTTGAAACACTATCCAACATAGAGATGCTTTCCTTCTTGCATGCCTTATTAATATTTTCATTTTATAATCACTATGCTTTTGATGTTACACACTTGGAACCCTTTAGGGTGGATGAACCTTAATTATTCCATCCCATAAATTCTTTTCACTTGTACCCTACTTCCGTTGTGAACTCCGATGACAAAAATGGTTTTATTGCCCTGAATATTTCAATGATAGTCACTAATTCATAACTAACAACTCTTATAGGTACTCATAGTCTAGTCTCAAAAAATGGTTTTCCTATCCTTATGAATCACACAATATTCATTCATAGCATATGATCATCTTGTTAATAATCCCCTGAAATAAAACTCTATCCTTGAGTGTTCCCCTTCTCATCAACAATACCCCATTATTTTCATTGTTAGGTTGTTGCACTTCCAAATGAACCTCCATATAATTACACAGGCACCATCGTGAAATATGTATAGTCTTCCTTACTTAGCATTAACATATGGTATGCACCTCTACCCTTTGGAAATATTTTTCCAAAAATAAAAATGTTTTGGAAATATTTCATATTAAGCCATTGCGTTGTTTATTGAGCCAAATGTCATTTCTTCTGCAACTTTCTAAAGCTACCAGATTCTTCCTTGGAGAAATTAAACCTTCTATCCTATTGTGCTCTAGGTTATATTTACACTAAATATACTCATGATTCGATATAAGTTCTAAGTTGAAATTTATGTCTCTCTAAAATTAGCAGTTTCACCCCTTTTTGCACTTTTTTTTACTCGCACAACTAATCTTAGTGGCTAACTTCTGCCACCTATAGAAAGAGATTTCATGAGAATCGGAAATATTTTATATTGGGTACTAATATTATTATTGATGATTAGTAAAAAACAACTCACTTATTCTAGATCTAGTTCTCCATTCAAATTCTACATTAGTATGGGTTTGTCATCTTTGTCCTTTTTGTATTTTCTCTAGACTTAGAATTTTTTTAGCAAAAATAACTATCTTCCAAATGGAGAAAAAAAGGGATAAGTTTAGTGCGACAAATATGTTTGGCCTATTGAGGAGATAAAATGTAGAGTAAATAAATTTTTCTATATTTTGGATCCAGGGTTCCTTTTCCTCCTCTAAAGATCTCAAAAATCCCCCAAAATTGGACCATAATAGTGGATTTTCCCTGTTTTGGCCCTTCCACTCCAAACTCTTTGGAATTTGGGGAAAATACCAACCGTGTATCTTCACATATTATTTTTGGTCTTTCTACAAAAATTTCATCAATAACAAGCCCTATTTCAAAGAGTGCCACAATGTTTTTTGAAAACCACTAATTTGCATTTTTTGGAAATTTGAAGTAGAATTGGTTAGTGACCCTAATTGATACATTTGTAGACCTCCTCAATGTAGACATACCCTTTAAATTTCATTTTGCTCCAAGTTTTGTTGATCCTATTATGACCAAACAATTTTTTGGCTCCAAACCTTTTTTTTTAATATTTTCATCCATCTTTCTAAATGTGAAGCACTTTAGAGTATTTGGAAGCAAATGCTACATCAAAAGAGAAGATGGCAGAATAGGAAATTTTGACTCTCGTGTGGATAAAGGAGTACTTGTTGGTTACTGAAGTACAAGGAAAGCATACAATTGTTACAATCTGAGGTTGAACAAAGTTGTGGAAAGAATTAATGTAACAATTGATGAAACAAGTGGACGAGAATTAAATGAAGAAGAAAATGAATCAATAGAACAACTTTACAAAGAAGAAGAAGAAGATGAAGAATAAGTGGAAGGGGAAGATGAAGAGGATCAGATAGAAGTAGAAGAGTAAGTTCAACAAGTGCCTCCAAAGACACCTAGCAAACGAGTACAGAAGAATCATCCTTCAGATTAGATTATCGAAAACAAAGATGCAGGAGTTGAGACTAGAAGAAGAATCCGTTCACCAGAACAAACACACCTAGCACTCTCATCTATGATTGAACCAAACAGTTTTGAAGAGGCTAGAAAGGATGAATTTTGGAATAAGGCCATGGATGAAGAATTAGATCAAATAGAGAAGAATGACACTTGGGAATTGGTTCCAAGACCAAAGAATACAAATGTGATTGGCACAAAGTGGGTATTCATAAATAAATTGAATGAAGATGGACATGTTACAAGGAAAAAAGCTAGATTGGTATGTAAAGAATACACACAGGTAGAAGGAATTGACTTTGAAGAGACATTTTCCCTAGTTGCCAGAATGGAATCAATCTGATTTCTTTTAGCTTATGCTTGCTACAAGAATATTAAAGTATATCATATGGACATAAAATCATCTTTTCTGAATGGGTAACTTGAATAAGAAGTCTATGTTGAACAAACAGAAGGATTTAAGTTGTTAGAGAATGCAGATTATGTGTGTAAATTGAAGAAGGCCTTGTATGGTCTAAAAAAATCTCCTAAAGCATGGTACTCTAGACTGGATAAATATCTACAACATGTGGGCTTCAGAAAAGGAAGTGCAGACAACAACCTCTACATCAAGGTAACTCAAGATAGTATTTCATTAATTGAATTTTATGTTGATGATATTATTTTTGGAAGCAATGATGACAGGTGAAGGCATAAATTTGCAAAGGATATGCATAATGAATTTGAAATGTCATTACTCGGAGAACTATCATTCTTTATGGGTCTTCAGATACATCAAAGCAACCAAGGAATTTTTATTTCTCAAACTAAGTATATCAAAGAAATGCTAAAGAGGTTTGGAATGGAACATTGCAAATTAGTTACCACTCCTATGCAAATCATGTTGCAAGTTGAGCAAATATGATGATTCGAAGTCTATAGACCAAAGGAAATAAAGGTCATTGAATGGCAACTTACTATATGTGACATCATCCAGACCATATGTAATGCGAGAAGTTGGAAATGTGGCACGATTTCAAGCATCACCAAAGGAAACACATGTCGTAGCAGTGAAGAGGATTTTCAGATATCTCAAAGGAACATAAGAGTTTGGATTATAGTATCCAAACGGAAAGGATATATCACTTGTTGCCTACAAAGATGCAGATTGGGTAGGTTGCATTGATGACTGACGAAGCACCGGTGGAGCAACATTCTACTTGGGTGAGTATTTAGTATCATGGCTAAGTAAGAAACAATCATTAGTATCCTTATCTATAGTCGAGGAAGAGTATATTGTAGCAACAACATGGTGTACACAGGTTCTATGGATGAAACAAACTCTGACATATATACAAGTTGAGTATGATGAGCCCATTCAATTCTATTGTGATAATACAAGTGCCATCAATATCTCAAATAACCTGGTGATGCACTCCAAGACGAAGCACATTCCAATCAAGTATCACTTTCTACGAGAACAAGTTGCAGAGATGAACATCAGAGTTGAATATGTGGGCACAAAAGAATGAGTGGCAGACATCTTTACAAAACCGCTTCCACAGGAAACCTTTGAGTATCTTCGCCAGAGACTCGGAGTAATTTCTACTCCAAAATGAATTCTTTTGAATGATTATCTTATATGTCTTAGATTTACACGAGGAAGCACCATAAAGAGGACAGTTTAGGTTAGGATATCAATTTCAGGAAGAGTTCAGTCAAGGGGAGTATCCCAAATGACAGTTCAGTTAGGGGGAGTAGCCCCGGATGGAGAGATAGATTTTCCATTTATGAAAAAGAGGGAGAGATTTATCATATGCAGAGCACAAAGGCATGGTTATAGGGGGAGCGATGGTCATAGGGAGAGCATGAGTGATATGAATTCAATATTACATGACATGAATTTAGTATCGCATCAAAGTGTTTCCATCAATGCCAAAGGGGGAGATTGTTGATTAATTGGGTTGGTTGTCATTGATGTCAACCATTGAAGAAAGTCCGATAGCGAATTTTGGTAGCACAAAGGTTTGGGTAATGGAACCAAGTTTGTTTGATGGATAATGGTATGATTTTTGATATATTTGTAGGTAATATTATTCTATATGGATAGTACATGTCATGCCATTTCCGGTGGTATGTGGAACATCACATAACTCCTCACATAAATAATAAAGTGAAGTGATGAGTGTATTATAATTCAAAGAGGATGAAAAATAAATTATTTAAATAATAAAGTTAATGGAGAACTTACTAAGTATGGAAAGTGGTTAAGTTAAGTGGACAAGTGGTTATAAGTGGGTTAACCCTAAAATAAGGAAAGTGGGTTAAGATGGTTAAAATATAACAACTTGAGGATGCTACATGAAACTATAAATAAGAGGTATGGATCTCTCATTTATATATACTTGAACCTATTGAATATCATTGAATATATATTTTGTGAAAAGTTATTTGGGCAAGTATTATTGATAGAGAAAAGTGCGGCAGGAAAAGTGCGGAAAAAAAAGTGCGGCAGAAAAAGTGTGGCAAAAAAAGTGTGACATAAAAATCATGGCAGAAAAAGTGCAGCAGAAAAATCGCAATAGAAAAAGTGCAATAGAAAAATCACAGTAGAAAAATCATAGAAGAAAAAATCGCAGCAGAAAAATCGTGGCAGAAAAAGTGCGGCAAAAAAATCGTAGTAGAAAAGGTGCAGCAAAAAAATTGTGGCAAAAAAAGTGCGGCAGAAAAATCATGGCAACAACATGGTTGGGGTCTATTTATGAGAGATATGGCACATATTGTTTGAGGTATGTTTTGTGAGCTAGGGTTTAGCTCTTGAGATGGTATTGGATGTTTAGTATTGCTACATATATTAGATTTATTGAGGGATACAATTGGTATTTTTTTGTTGGTATTTGGCATATGGGTATTGGTCTTTTGGTTGTGATGTGTTGTTGAAGTTGTTGGTTTAGCTTGAGGCTACATAACAGTGAGGTTGTGGCACATGGTTTRATGTAARGGTTTATGGTATTTGGTTTATGGATAGAGTGATGAWTTGTTAGATAACTTTTGATGGTTATATTGGTGTATGTCTTTGGTATATGGTTGAGGTACATGTTGGGTACATGGTTGAGACAAGTAGTTTATGAGTTGGCACATACATGAGGTGTATATTTGATGATGTTGGTGCATCTTGATGAGTCATAGTTGATGCATGATTGGTACATACTTGGTGCATTTTTTATGCACTCATTGATGGTACAGGTTGAGGTATAGGTTGGTGCATGGTTGATTCACTTGTTTATGTTACAGAATGATTACAGGTTGAGGTATAGGTTGGTGTATGTTTGATTCACTTGTTTATGGTACAAGTTGTTACAGGTTGATTACAGGTTGATTGGTATAGGTTTATAGAAGTATATCTCACAATGATAGTGTGACAGTGGTTCCATCATTTTACTTCTATTTCAGGGCGATTGGATGGGGCAAGGACAGGTGGTTGTAGCCACCTTCCGATTGTAGCTGGAGAACATAGGGGGTTGTAGCCTCCTTCTGGTTGTAGCCATAGAATTGGGGAGTTGGAGCTTCCCTCGAGTTGTAGCCTGAGAAACTACAAGGTTGGAGCCTCCTTCCAGTTGCATCTAGAAAACAAAGGAAGTTGGTGCTTCCAATGAATGTAACTCTTAAAGACATAAGAAAAATAATTTTGTGGTTTTCTCTTGCTTTGGGTTTCCACGTAAAACACTGGTGTACTATGTATGTGTATGATTGCTCATTTGTTCATTATTTATTTGCTCTGCAACTATTGGATGATAATACTACATTAATATAACACTTGCATTTTGTGGTTGAAAATGATTGAATTTCTATATTACTAATTCACCCTCCCCTCTCAGTAATCCAACAGAATAAACATGGTGAATAAGAACACTTATACTCATGCACACATTTCACCAAATAGTTGTGTACGAGGGACATTCCTTCCAACCATAGGCTATGTTGTTCCATTTCTCTCAATAGAAGGCCACCCTGAGCTAGCGCTATGAATCCATAAGGAAGGATTGTTTCTCATGGTTGGCCATTGTCCACTCACAATCCAATACCTATATTGCTAACTCCTATTGAAATTCCAATCCATCAACTCTCTTCCCCTTCTACCTACACAACCCAAGTAATGGGATCCCCTTCTCTACCACATAGTCCCTTAGGCTATATAACTTTATTCCAGGGCTCCAACACAAGGTTGGCTAGGAAATATCATATTTGGGGACTCTGGGAATTCTCACTTGTAATTGGAAGTGCTCATAGTATCCCACCCACAGGAACATGAGAAATTTATCTACAAAATATCACTCTGAGGCATGTCATCATAGTTCTTATTAGAAAACACATCCTCTCTCATGGTTTATCTCATACACAACATGGTTGGTTCTCTTTTCTATAACCAAGCTTCCCTCTTCTTGTCCAAACATTTCTCCAAAAGAACACCCACTTGAATTTCCTTTTCTCTCATGCAATATTTGACTCTCATATATCCCAAGAAATGGTTGTACTCAACCGATGCTATCATAAATAGGTGATATGACCTTTCCCACCAACATATTACATGTATTTAGTGATTTGGTCGATAAGTCAAAGGTGGTAAACATTAATAATAAAATGTCTTTGGTTTATTATGCATGTGGATTTCCCCTTGGAACCCCCTTTAGCCCCCTCTCTTATGGAATCATACCCCCGCAACATTATCGTCCCTATCAGATCAAATCCAACGATGTATTCTTATTAATCAATGTATGTAAAATTACGATGCTAGGATCCTTGGCCTTTAATTAGTACAAGCTCTTTGGCCCAAAACATATTGGCTCACCAACCTAAATTGCATATGCACAATTACATTATAATTCTCAGGGATTAAAAATGGGGATGTTACAAATCAAGAGTCGTGTTTTTTGAGATGTTATCTACATGAAATCACCATGGAGATGAAATATACATTGCATATAGGATTATGAATAATGTTTTCATCTCTCTACATAAAATATGCTAAAAGAAGAATTTTTAGTGTTAGAGTTGTGTTGATATTTCATTGAGTATGTGTTCATTGCATTTCATTAACATCATTATGCATTGATTTTAGCATCAATAATTTAATGAGTTGCATTGTATATGTAACTATTATATACCACTAAAAATCACTTGTGGTGGATTGTTTTTTTTTGGAGCAAATATAGACCTTGAATCCCTTAGTGGTGTGAAGAGAGGAGGAACTCCATGCATGGGAAAAGTGGAGGGGTCTTTGTCAAAGAGGATGAATAAAGTGGTGAAGAAGAAGAGGGATAAATCGACTATGGTATTTGGTGAGGATTTTAAGGTACATCAAGCCTTAGAATACTATAGTAAAGCGTTATAGGGAGATTTAATTGATGCCATATTTCAAATCGCACACTCAATGAATGGATCTAGAAAATCGGGTATCAAATTCTTGGTATGGGCCATTTTTTCACAAATTTTCTTGAGTTTGGATTGGGATACTTTTTCTATTTGAAGGAACTGAAAGGATATAGGGTATACCATGGCTAGGGAATATCTAATTTTTTTTTCTTAATCCACAAACAACTTGTTTCAACCCATGGTATGAGTTTATTAAGAGATTTTCGATTTGGTTTAAATTGCTATGGTTACCTATGATGGACTGATAAGATTTTAAAGGATATTGGGGACTCATAGAGAAATATGATAGAGGTTGATGAGTCCTAAAAGACAAGAAGTCTTTAGTCTATAGCTCAAATTTTAGGAGATATTGATATAATCAAAGGATGGGTTGAGTGCATGGAAATTGTTGTTAGTGACATAGTCCATACTCAGTTTTTGGATTATTGTAACAACCCATTTAGACATTTTCATTATCATGTTTATTGTCATACGTTGGTTGATTTTTCCTTTCCCTTTGTAAAGTTGGTGTGGAGGAGGAAATAATAGCCTAAGGTGTTGATGATCTCATGAAAAATTTCACATCTCAGTGTGAAGGGGCATGCCTAAGGAAGAATACTTGACTCATGTTAACCTATTCAAAGTCAAGGAAGGGACTCGAAGATTACATTTATAATGGAAGATTAGAAAAATTATGTTGAAGGAAAATAGGTTGGGATCCCTAAGCCTTTGATCTAGGGAGTATAGCCACAAGTGGAAGAGGTTTTCACTTTGAAGGATATTGATGAGGTTTCAAAGGAATTAGAATGTAAAGGTTATGGTGGGAATTAGTCACAATAAGAATAAATACAGATCGAAGGTCAAATGTGGAATTGGAAAATGCAAGGAGCATAATCTTTAGTAAGTCAACATAAAAATTCTCTGGTTTATTTACAATTTGTTTTCAAGGTAGTAAGAGGTCATGGGAAAAGGACAAATTTCTCATTCCCTTGGAAATTTCTAGGAGCCTAGGGGTCAAGAAAATCCATAAGACTTAATGTTGAAGGTATAAATATTTTCCCCCATACAATGAAAACGAAAAATTAAGTGCTAAAATTGATTCTAGAATCTCACCTCAAGATAGAATTCAAGAGGTGGTTTTTGAACTGATTTTGTGGCCCAGGGAAATATTTGGGAGAAAAAAAAGCAGGTATCCCTTAAGATCTACAAGGGGGAATGGGTCTTGGATGAAAAATGGTATGTAGGAGGGATACTATTGGATATTTTTAAGGATATAGGACCTCAATAAGTAGGGAGAAAATCGTTATTGCATCATGCATTAGAGAAATCCCTAAAAGGGATTCGACAAGGGAGGTAGAAGTGCATTACAAGGGTCCTTAGAGTGGGAAAAACCCATTCAATAGGTTAAAAGTGATTACATTATCCATAAACATGAAATTCCTTGGCATTCTCTCCAAAACACTTTCCATAATATGGCTAGTTTAGGTTCATAGGCCACATATATTGCTAGTTTAAGAGGCTATGGGGTAAGGTTCAAAGGTCTTGGGGGAATTGGGAAAGTTCTCAAAGACTGGGAATTTTATCTCTAGATGAAATGGGTAATTAAAGAGGTGGGATGGGTGTGAGGGGGGTCAAATAGGTGGGAAGGAATCTATTTTAGTAATAAATCATTCCTTCATTTATTTAGGTATTTGGACAAATTTCTTGTTCGGGGACCTGAGATAGATACTCTTAGTAATTAATTGTTATGGGACATATGAAGAGAGGAGAACTTTTTTGGAAGTATTTTTCTCTTTATGTTATGTTAAGTAGAGGGTTATTACAAGTGGAGACTTAAATTTCACTTAGTTAAGGAATTAGGAAAATTTAAGTCTTTATGACATGAACATTATAGATACACATACATAACATCAACGCATGTAGAGACATGGAGACTAACCATTTAACTCATAGGAATATGCACATAAGTCTAAAACACTAACCAACAAAAAATGAAAATATCTATAGACCCCTATCCTTCTAAAACTTCAAATCAATCCATAACCCATATCCTAATTTGTTACTCTGCTAGAACATTGGCTAATGTAATCTCTATTTGGTTTTTCCTAGTTCAATATTTATTTTGAAATACTTCTACAAGGATTTGATCAACCTTTGTTCTTTATTCTAAAAAAATGGTTGTTAAGGTGTAAAACAGGTGAAATATTCACCAAATCTACCCTCTTGGTTTAATTATGGTAGATACAAGGAGATTCTAGTAGTGGTTTTAAATGGAAATAAGCCTTAAACTCTAGTGAAAAGGGGGTGTTACTTGGAAAAAACAAAAAAAACACATGTAATATTCAATCATAATTAACTGCAAGTACAAATTTCATTGTGATAATAGAGGATATGAGTATGTGTCTTAATAATAAATTTGGCAATTCATTCTAGTTTTTATCGTCATTGTTGGAATTAATGACATTCTTGTGGTAGTAAATATTCATGTAGTAGTTATCATTTGGTTCTAGAGAAATGATGATTATCCAAGCTAGGTTCTATTAGATTCTCATAACTATTAGAAGCATTTTTGTAAAATCCAATGATCTACCCCAAAAAAGGTTAGCAGTGCTAGAAGAACAAGCTATATTGAGTCTCCTCCAAAATATTTCACATTATCTCATTGCATTCATTATTTACAAGGTGAAAACTAAGTTTGTGGAACAAAGCTCTCCTTTGTTGAGGTCGCCATCCCATAAATCCATGGTGGGATTTCAACTTATAATGCAATGATATGACAACAGGTTTCCTATTATCCTTGGTCTTAGTGGATCTTTGGTCATGCGCTCAACTCCCTACTCTAGTAGGGTTGTTATAGAGTTTGAATAGAATAATTATTATGAATATTAGTTGGTAATCATAAGAATCCCATTGATAACTATCCTAGATAATTAATTTAAAATATACATGGGATACCTAGTGATAATGGAAATACTCCTTCAATAGTAAGTATATTTTCCTCTACAATGACCTCCCATTCAATGGTGTCACAATCCATAATGGATGGGGGTGGGGAAGACTAATACAATGGGATGCCAATAATTGATGTGTTCTATACCCAAAAACATCCTCCTCGATAGGGAATTATGTCTCAAAACTCACAATGTGGTTGCAAATTCTTGGGGCAAGGGGGGATTATGAAATGGGAAAAGTTTCATTGCTTTCATGCTTCTTCTAGGAATGGGACCCCAACACCTTCTTTTATATGCCAAAAAGATAGTTATTCGGTTGGGTGACGAGCTATGGGTGGTCAATTGGTTAGGAAAGTACCCACAATCCCGTATTCCCTTGCAACTTTTTATTTTTTGCAACTTTTGTGGGTATACGTAGGTTGTAATGGTTTAGTTAGCGTACATACATGAGATATAGTGGTGCATCAAGTGTACATACGTGGGAATTAATGGTGCAGGGCAGGTACATCTTCAAAAAAAGTGTTTTTTAGGAAGAGATTTTAGTGATAGCTTGGAAAAAATGGCAAGTAGGATGGCTTGATGCCAGGTATGTGTGTATGGTGCAATTTAGGGTCATAACAGATGCCCCCTGATGTGTAATGTCAGAAGAGAATCCGATGGATGAAATACATTACAAATATTTACCAACGTACGAAGCGAGTGAGCCCAGGACCAGAGTTTCGGAGGTGCCATCTGCAAAATAACAATTGTCTCACCAAGGCGGGAATACCCATGATTGGGATGAAATAAATCATGGCTTCCAATCAAATACACTGCATATCCATGTCATATAACTATATAAAGTGTATCCATGAGCAATACACAGTGAAGATGATGCCTGATGGTTGGAGATGACGCCTTCAAAGCTCAAGCAAAAACTTCAAGATCTTCAAAAATTGGGTAGGAGTGTAATGTGAGTGTACGACTTCACTACTTAGATGTCTTCGACAGCTTGTCGAGGAATAGAAAAAAGGATCTCGATGATCAAGCATAAAACTTCATTGATTTCGAACAAAGACTTTGATTGGAATTTTGGGGTGGCCAAGCTTGAGGACAAGAGACAAACTGTAGAAGGGCCAACTCAAGTTGGTTAAAACTTCCCTTGGACAATAACATGAATGATGATTAGACTCAGGAAGCATGACATTGACATAAGTTCACGATGCAGGAGGCAACACAAACTCTCCATATGTTTGGAATAATAACCAAATGGAGGAGGACACAACTCTATGTTACGAGAACAACTTCCTATGGTCATATTAAATCCAAAATATTGACAAACAAATGGAAGGATGTGCTTTGTCCAAGGGTGACTCATTGTGCTGCCATAAAAAGAAAATACTTTTCCCATCCTCTTTTTGGAGTATATTTGATTTTTTTTTGTCTTTTTCAATATTTTGAAATCTTGAAAAGGAATAAAAGAATACTACATTACAAAGGAGGAATGAGTGTCACAAGCATACTTGTTCCAAGAAAAAGGAACACACTAATGATCAGAGCAAAGAGACATGTGCAAGGAAAGGACACTCGGGAAAATTCCTCCATGGGTCAAGGTGTCAAGACGCAGAGGCAAAGTGCTACAAGTCTTACATATAAGGCATGCTTCAAAGGTTCAGTAGCCACATGGAGCTGACATTAGGCCAAAGATGTAGGAATGCAAAGGCAATTAATAGGACACAATGATAACGCCCTTCAATGTAATTTTAAATGAGCCCAGAGAAGGTAAGCTTGGTGGTTTTTCATTTTTAGAGAGTCTGAAAAAGCACGAAAGAAGACTCCACTGGGGTACCTTTTTCGAAAATAGTATAGTCGGTTCGAAAAAGGGATAAATTATCACCGAAAAGATGTTTATTCAAAACCATTTTAACGAGTGTGATAAAGACAAGATCACTTGACAATCTTTTCAATTTTAAGGAGTCTGAAAAGAGCTTAACTATGGACTCACTGCCTTTTTCTAGATTTAGTCTCCTTAGCTCGAAAAAGGTGAAATTTACTGAGGAGAAATATCCCGATGAGATGAATCTCCTGAGGTGTACATTTTTCCTCCTTAATCTACATGCCGGAAAAAGGGGTAAACTCATGCCAGTAGATGTTTTTCTGAACCAATTAATGAGTGTGAAAGAACAAGGTCAATCATCGATCTTTTCAATTTTAAGGAGTCTAAAAAGAGCTTAACTATGGACTCTGTAATGGATGTTCTTCTGAACTGGTTTAACGAGTGTGAAGAAACAATCTCACTCAACTATCTTTTCACTTTTAGGGAGTCTGAAAAGAGCTTAACTATGGACTCTATGGGGGCTCCTTTTTCGTAAATTTAGCCCCTCAGGCCCGAAAAAGGGTTAAACTTGTACCTGAGAATACTCTTCTAGAGAACTAGAGCTCCTAGAGTATACCTTTGTTCGTACTATTGACCGTCCGGACTGAAAAAGGGATAAACTATCGTCGGATAGACGTGCCTTCAAATTTTAATTTGGCGAGCGTGAAGGAAAACAAGATCGCTTGACAATATTTTCATGTTTATAGAGTCTAAAAAGGGATTAAAGAAGACTTTAGGGGGCTACGACTCATGTATGAAACTGGTTCAGTTAGACCCCACTGCTAGGCTCAAACCAAGAGTCTCTTCGATAGTCAACTTGGAAAGTCTCCCAAAAGGGAAGGAAACACAAACCACGTTGATAGTCCTCCCGTGGTATAGAAACCGTAGTCATGGCTTCAAGGATAGACTCATCTGAAGGCAATTCAAAATCTGAGAAATCACGCAAACGAGAGTCGACAGTCCCAAAGGGTAAAGTAAACTAACCATATTCCATATGACAATGGAGGCATTGGCCAGGACTGACAGAGTCTATCAGTGAAGAATCACAAGCACGAGGGCTTGAGGATCTATAAACAATGAGATCAGACTCAAAAGGAGACTCAAGATCACTTGGACCAAGAAGGGGAAGCAAGGGCTTCCATGCCCCCATTGGATAAACCAATGGATCAATTGTCGAGACCAAGTCTCAAGAAGGAAAACACGATTGCATAGGTTCCTTCTCAGAAGTAATTGAACACCGAGGATAAGACGCCACATAATTAACCCGTGGCGGGGTAGAGTCTACATGAACACTAGGAACATATAAAGGGCCAACCTGAACTAACGTCGAATTAGGATGGTGATTATCAGATGCCAGCTGATCGATAGTGAAAATTCTTCCATTGTGAGGGAAACACCCGGAAGAGCATAGACACCACAACGTTCATAGCATATACATAATCACGCCCAAGAAGCATATTGAAATCTAAGTGCGTTGTACATATGCGTTGAATTGTGTGTCTCGGTGGCTGCAGGTGCGAGTCTTTAGGGATTGTAGAGTGGCTTTCGACATTGGAACTTAACGCTTGTGCACTGCGGTTATGT
>JZKD02S0273198.1:40832-60076 GCA_000966675.3 Picea glauca
AAAATTCTTCCATTGTGAGGGAAACACCCGGAAGAGCATAGACACCACAACGTTCATAGCATATACATAATCACGCCCAAGAAGCATATTGAAATCTAACGGGCCTTGCACAACTATAACATCAACAAGGAAAATCTTCCCACCTAATGAGATAGGAAACTGAGGAAGAATCCCCAAATATTCACTAGGATGTCTATCAAAAGCCAACAGCTCATGCGAAGAAGACAAAAGCTCGGGAGATCCCAAGACTTCCCAAACCGAGGAGGACAAAATACTTGCAGAGGCTCCTTCATCCACAATACATCGATAAATGTTTGTTGAATTAACTTCAACCCTTATTTGAAAAGGTTTATAAGAATGAAGACGAGGATCAACAAGGTCATTCCAATCAAAGGAAACCATCCTAGGGCATAGAGGGGGTGTACTCGGAATGAGCGGAATGCCCCTTGTTATGAAAATACTGAACTGGAAATGCTAAAAACATAGTCGGTAGACACATCACTCTCCAAGAGAAGAGTGGGATCAGCCAAAGACTGCATCGATGTGACCACTTTCTTAACCAATGGCTTAATAGGATGTGGGAATACATGGTCTAAAGGAACCTCACCCCCCAAAAGAGGAGTGGGATCAGCTGATGATTGCATCGGCATGACCACTTTCTCAACCAATGGTTGAATAGGCTGCAAGACTACATGGTCTAAAGGCACCTCACCCCCCAAAGGAGGAGTGGGATCAGTCAATGACTGCATCAACATGACCACTTTCTCAACCAATGGTTGAATAAGCTACGAGACTACATGGTCTAAATTCACCTCACCCCCCAAAAGAAGAGTGGGATCATCCGATAACTGCATCATCATGACCACTTTCTCAACCAATGGCTGAATAGACTATGAGGAAACCTCAGAACACTCAGAATCATAAGAGCTTGTAGACAGGGACCACAATCTTTGTACCTCTGGAATGTCAGGGCACAAATGAGTAAGGTGATCTCCCTTGCAAATCTTACAAGGGAACTTAGGTTTACGTCCTATCTGTCTAGGTTTCTCAACATAATCAATGCCCCCGAAATAACTAGCAGTGGTTGGTTTCACATCTCCAACATGACTTGCAGAGGTTGGTAATGGGTCAATAACATGACTCGTAGAGGCTATAGACCTATTGCCAGTATGACTAGGAGGGATTGGACTTTTTCCCCCAGCATGACTAGCAGAGGCCGGGTGCTTACGCCCAGCATGACTTGCAAAGGATGGGTGCTGGTATTCAACATGACATGCAGAGGTTGAGGACCTATCTCCAACATGACTTATAGAGGTTGGTGACTTCTTCTTCCTATTCTTCCTCTTTCTACTTCATTTAGACTTCTGGTTACTAGTAACTGTACCTTCACTAGAGGCAGGAGAAGGAGGAGGAGAAGACTTTGTTGATGAAGGAACATCAACATGGTGCCCATGATATAACATGCTTAACTAATAAGCATATGGAGCATTCGAGACAATTGGAATGGTACCCAACCAAACTGGTAGTCCCACATTCAACCCAAGAATGTACAAAGTGGCCATCAAAGGGACACCAACGTTTCTGAGAAGAGGAAAAGCACAAGAATCCCTTTGTGAAGGGGTTCCTTGGTTGGTATCATCCAAAACTATAGCCATGAATATCTTATGCATAGGTTATCCCCTTGAGGGATCGTTCAAGTCCGTAAAAGTCTCACACACTGACTCTGAAGAACTAGTGTTATCAAAACAACACCTATAAAAAGGCAGCTCCACATTTCTAAGTGGAAGACCGAAAAGTCCTCACGACCGACGAAGCGGGCGATATAACACCCTAGGTCAGAAACCCAAATAAATGATTAACTAAATCACTATGGAAAACTAAAGAGCACAGAGCACACGCTAAAATTTCCTAAAGGAAAATCAAGCAAACGACTAACTAGTAGGAAGAATAGTTACACCAGCCAACACTAGAGAAACTTACTAGTGCAAGTGCAACTCGAACACAGAAGCACCCTCCAAGTACAATCTGCAAAGCATGGCCCGATGTTTGTCCTAGGTACCATGGTATTCCCCCACAGTCACCTGTGTAAGTCACTATAATAAAGGCAACTAGGCTGCCAACTCGTGAACAATCACCAGGTGGGTACAAGAAACAGTCGGGTGGACCACAATGAGAAGGGTATGAAGCCTGAAACCTATAGAGGGTATCGAAAGAAAGTGTTCTAGAATATGACTGAGGACCTCGAACAGATTTGAGATCCATGAAGCTCCATGGCAAATGCAATCAATGTAATCCCAAGATAAGTCCTCTATATGCATTCCTCCGCTACGATTGGTCTAGCTTTGGAGGGGTTATCTCCACTACCTTTCCGCACGCGACCTCATGTTTAACCCCTGTGTTAGAGGGGGGTCTCGGATAACTTTCACATTTACTAGAATTTTTACACTCCCTAGCTCAGAATCACATGTTTGTTTTATAGACTTGAAGAGTTTCCTCTCCAACCTAAATCAAGGCTCTAGCCTAGACTAGTTGATGGACCCTACAAACATGAAGTCTAGTTTATTTTAATTAGCATTCTTTTTACTAGCTTGATTTACTCAAAAGGGGTGCGGTAGTGCAATTGATGTTGTTAAGACTCTTGTGAAAAACGAAACTTATAAGAACACTAGAAAAGAAGTATAATATTTCTTATTTTTCTTTTGAAATGCTTTTAATATGAGAAGAAAAAACAACGCTATGCTAATTTCTTTTTCTTTTTCAAATAACAATGCAAAGAAAATGCCAAGAAAGAAAGAGACCTAACAAGCTAAGTTTTTTTTTTAATATTTTTTTCCAATCAAAGAAGAAATAACAAAAGATTCTAAAGAAACTGTTGAATACACAATTCATGCCCCCCGACCATGAGGGGGGATTGTTTTGTAAAATGCAATTCATTTTTCTTAAAATTTCAAGCTAAAAATAAGTTTAAAAAGCTAGGAAACACAAGAAATCTTTAAAAAAGATTAAAAAACTGACATCAAACTCAGGCTAAAGATTATAACAACAGAGACCAGTACAATATCAAGAAACCCCTAATATGTGTGACTTCAATCAGGGAAGAGGTTGATTTCCCTTCTTAAGGAAAAATTTTCCTGACACGAGAACGCTACTGACACTTAAGTAGCCTACGTATGTACGCGAGTTGTCAAAAGGTAGGGTGCGTATGTATGCGGGAAGACCCACTACAGGCCGCGTACACCTCTGTAACTTCTCAAAAAATAAAACCAACAGTCAAACCTGACAAGGAAGGGAGTACTGGTATGGAAGACCAGAATCCCTTAAAGACTCAATAACTTACAGAGAACTCAAAGAGGTAATTAAACTAATTAATACACCCAAAAAGATCCCCTAAAAACCCTAGAGGCTCCCTAGTATGGTTGCCAATTCTGCTATAGTGGGAAAACCCCCCTATGGAATACACTAGGGTTCTAAAGTGTAGGCAGAGCTAACCATCTAAAGTCTCCTACTTTTAACAACTATCTCGACAATACCCCACATTCATGTATAAAGTACAAAGTATATGGATATGGTATTCTTACCTTAAAATCCGCGTCTGGTATCGATCCCTTTGCATTCATTGGTTCCTCGACTGCAAATCTCCTCCCAAGGCTGAATTGCATTAACCAAAAGACAAATAAGAAACTACAAACATGCATTCTATATATGAATTAGTGGGTTAGATGTCATAACAAAATGTAAATCAAATATCAAGATTGAACACATCATGTGGCGTGACGAAAAAAGTACTTCTTTATATTAATCTCACAAAGTCACTTACAAAATGAGATCGATGACTGCTCTTCGAACCTGGTCTTGGGCTCCTCTTCACCAAGTTCCAACTTCTTCCGTGTATCTTTCTTCTCTTAAGCTCTCTCTAGGAAATGGATTAAGCTAGTAATGGAGGAAAAAAGGGATAGAATAGGGAATTATGGCTCTAAACTCACAATGTGGCTGCAAATTCTTGGGGCAAGGGGGGATTATGAAATGGGAAGAGTTTCATTGCTTTCATGCTTCTTCTAGGAATGGGACCCCAAAACCTTCTTTTATATGCCAAAAAGATAGTTATTCGGTTGGGTGACAGGCTATGGGTAGTCAATTGGTTAGGAAACTAACCAAAATCCTATATTCCCTCGAAACTTTTTTATTTTTTGCAACTTTTGTGGGTATACATGCGTTGTAATGGTTCATCTAGCATACACATCCGAGTTGTAGTGGTGCATCAAGTGTACATACATGGGAAGTAATGGTTCGGAACGCGTACATCTTCAAAAAAAGTTTTTTTTAAGAAGAGCTTTTAGTGATAGCTTGGAAAAAATGGCAAGTAAGATGGCTCGATGCCAGGTATGCATGTATGGTGCAATTTAGGGTTATAACAACATAAGAGAGAGAAGAAGAGAAGAGTCTTTTTGAGGTCTGTGAAAGGCAGTCTAAGTTTTGTAGGAGTATTATTCTGAGTTTTTGTAACAGTTTTGTATGAGTCTAGAAAAGTCATGTTTGAGAGCTTGTGATTGATTTAGTCTAGTAGAGGGTAGGGTTTGGATAGAGATCACATGGCGTATTGTAATGAAATACCTATAGAATGGACCAAAGTGAAAAGCATGATTCCATTTGCAATGTGGAACTGTTGATGTATGCATTCTGCTATTTAATGAAGATAATATAAAGATGTAATTCTTTTTGTCACTTGATGTGTCTATTATGAGTTTAATGGATCATTGTGTTAATTTTTTATGTTGTTATTTTGTTAATGAAGTATTATTTAATGAATTAATTTTATCCCAAGTAGCTTCCTTGTATGCTTTATCCCTTCATCTCCGACACAAGACTATATGGTCTCTATGATTCTCATGGTGTCTAGGGTGATACCTTCTTCAATCCTTGATTGAATATTGATATGTCGATGCCTTGGGGGTTTGTTGGTAAACTATGGATGAACCATGGGTCATCGACCCCCCAGTGTTATAAAGGATGCACATATGCGAGTCAACAAATGGTTCTATGGTCAAGACCTAAAGGTTTTGTATTGCATGATGAAGGGAGAGAATGAGGTGGAATCCATCTTGGGAGGAAATACAAGGATATTCATTTGTGAAGGAAGATGCATTTCCATGACAAGAGACCAAGGAATTAATAACAAACATTGAATCTTTGAAGGATAGGTATATATACAATGATTTGCATGAGATTTTATTTATTGAGTTTCTATGTTTGTTGTATGAATGGTTGAAGAGGAAAATCACCACTAACACTGCTTTGAGACCCTAAGAACCACTAGTTTGGGACCAGACTATAGTCGGTAGGTTGAAGGTGTTGGATAATAATTGGGCTCAAGAAATTGATTTCTAGTTTTCCTGAAGGAAGGAAGGATGCATTATTGATTTTTCCATAGAATATAGTGATTCTTTCAGTGAGGTTGTAAGAAAGTTTGTTGAAGGTCCTTAGATAAGATTGTTAGAATAAATATCATTGTGGATCAAGATGTTTTTCATTGCGAAAGGATTGATGCACATGGAGCCATATAGAATGGTTGAGTAGGACCCCTAGTGCTAGGGGGTATGAAAAGAAGGGGGAAAATAGAGAGAGAGGATATGGATGTGCTGAGAGGATATTGAAGATGTTGAGTTGAGGTGGGGAGAGAATGGACCCAGAAGATCAGAGGAGAGAAAGAGATGAGAGATATGAAAGAAGAGTTGATATAAGGAGGAAAGTAGAATAGAGGAGTGGAAATAAGGTAGAAATGGGTGAGAGATGAGGGGTCATACCCAGGATGAAGAGGAAGGAGACCACACCAAGAGGAAGTGTAATAGAGAGTGGTATTCAAGATAGGAGGAAAGATGAAGATAGGCCATCAAAGAGGTGTGGAATTAGGAGTAGGGTATTGAGTGAAGATACCAAAAGTAGTGGTAGTACGGTTAGAGAAGACGAACTCCAATACGCTTGGATTTTGAGAGATTTTGGAACCATAGAGGAAGATGAGGCGTAGATTGGAGGTGTTGAAGTAGGTGAGGATGGTGAAGAACCCGTGCAATAAGAGGAGGAGGCTTTATTTATAGTGAATGATCATGCAAAGATACAAGTTGGAAAATATCTGGGATCTCTCACACAAAATGATGAGAGAAGATGGAGGTACCCCCTCTTTGAACCACCCCCCTTGCACATGTGTAATCAAGAATAAATAACAACAGGAAACAAATCGATAGGATTAGAGGAATAAAGAAGAGAGGATATGCATTAAGAATAAGACGAAGTTAGTAATACTTCATAAGGAAGAGTATCAATACTAATATCACCGACAACTGGATTTCAGTCGAGAGGAAGCAGTTCTAGATTGATAATGGAGAATATAGATACAAAACTAAGCCTCCCCATGTTCCATGGGATGGGTAAGGATGATGCAGAGAAACATTGGTTCACATGTCAGGCTATATGATCTGTGAACAAGATCACATATGAATCATCAAATATTGTGCAACTAGAGACCACTTTTAGAGATAGATCTCTGACATGGTACATGGAGTAAGGGGTGACTGCACCAGTGGGACAAACGAGGTCCCTGACAAAAATTAAGAGAAATTTTCTTAGGAAGTTTCAGAATCCTAATTCAGAATCGCAATGTATTACTAAAATCAAAGAAATCAAGCAATAAAATAGAGAGACCATATGGGATTATGACCAACTATTCAAGATACCATTATATAGGTTGACATTCCAGATCCAATATTTTCAACGCAAGGAATGGTTCATTGTAGGACTACTCCCCCATAACTAAGTTCCTCTATCCCAACAAAAGGTGACTACTTAGGAAGAAGTGGTGGAGATTGCGATGCACCTGGAAGCCATGACAACATCTGGAGAGACATTAGCAAGATTGTTGGAGGTGTAGTCCCAACCTATAAAATTGACAATGCAGTTGCAATATATGGAAAAGACAAAAGTGGTGTGAAATCATGCATGGTGTAAAACGTGTTGTTCATAAGGTCACTGCAGGGATGAATGTCCCACACTGGGAAATTACGTGGCACCGAGTGCACTAAATCCATTTCTAACTAGGTCTCAGACCAAATGGTGCAAGATTTGCAGACAGTGAGGCCATATCCATCCCTACTTACCAACATTGGATACATACCAAAAGACTCACCATACCCCATTTTGTGAGTTCTGTAAATCCATGGGGAATGATGTGAACAACTATCAGTCACTTTAGTTGATGCAAGACCACACTCGTGATTCATTTTGGGTTCAGGAAAAGTAGAAAGGTGGTGACCGCAAAGGCGTAGAAAGGGGTGGATACCAAGGAGGCCCTAGAGGTGGATATGGACGAGAAAGAGGACAAGGATATGGAGGAGGTGGAGGAAGACCACTCACTTATTTCAATTGTGGTGAGATAGTACATGATTCAATATTTTTTACCAAACCACATGCTCTCTATGGGTACTTCTATCTTATCGAGCATGGAACAAAGGATTATCCAAACATTTTGATGAAGTGGGAAGATAAGAAGGCACATTGCAACATGTTAACTACAAAGCTGCATGGGAACCAAAAGAAGGATGAGGAAGATAATGTATGAGTGATAACCCAAGGAGGAGATAAAACAAGAATGGACTTAGAATGTGGAGAAATCTCATGCTAGAGAACATAAGGAAAGATCAGAAAAGTGGTGCAATCCCTTCGTGATTTTGACGTTTATAATACCCTTGTTTTCCCCAGCTTGTAAATATAACTATAAACTTCCAAGAGACTATGGGAAAGATGAATATGTGTGTGTGTTTTGGAATTGATGAAACTTTTGTTATAAAGGTAATGTATGTATTTATGTTATTAAATAAAAATGGAGAGTGTTTCATAATTACTTAGGGGGATTTCTAAGGTAGATCATGATGCTATGAGAGAGATGGTGAGGGGAACCAGAAATGGTTGAGATGACCCCCACCATACCAACACCTTACTAGATTTAAATTTCTTAGACCCAGAACAATCCTCTCACCCAAAAATAAGTTACTAGTCAAGCTGGTAGTTAGGAGTCCTCCTCAAGAGTTAATGAGGAGATGGGTAGAGTACGCATCTGAAATAATTCATGACCTGAACACGAGCTAGGGATTCATACCCACACAATATTGTTGAGGAAGGAAAGAAAAGAAAGGAACTCATGGACAGAGGGGATTGTGAAGGAGATGAGTCGAGAGACCATTTCTCTGGGTACAAGAAGTTGTTGGCATATTTTTCAGTCCAAGTTGATAAACGGGGATGCAGGAAGACGAGTGACTGAGGAAGAACTCGTTACATGCCCCATTTTGTGGTGAAAAGAAAACCAATTTCCAAGTTCTTGTGGGAGGAGGAGAGTAAAATCCATCCCTGACTGTCACTGAACAAGAAGGAAGAGTCTCTCTCAGAGCATCATGGTATAGCTAGGGGGTGGCGAGAGGTAAATCCGTTCAAGAGTGGTTGTGCCTATGGTTGGGTGGAAACATGCACCCTTCTCATCAATTGCTTCATGATTCCTAATTTCTTGATAAGTATTCTCTGATCTTATGTACTAGAGTTGAAATAATGATTGAACGGTTGTGTCTATGAATAATATTTGCAATGCTTTAATTATATTAGAAATGCTTATTCTTCTTCTGTAAACCCCTAATTTTGAATCACTTTCTATTTTCCTCTGAGTAGAAGTAGGAGAACTATCAGACGTGGGTCTGTGAATAAATTTAAGAATAATTTTACAATCTCTGGATTGGTTGGAAAATACTTAAGGGATTTTTTCCCAGGGATGGACTTTGTAACGCAAGAGTCGAGTTGGGTTTAGCTAAAATATTTCAGTCCTTTCGACCTCTAGAATTTACCTTCGCGGGATTAATAAATTCAAGATTTGTGGAGGGAGGGAGCCTCCTTCAAACCATTCGTCCATGTGACCAAAGGCTCATGTCCATGGTCCTAAATAAATAATGGTTAAGAGTAGAATGTAGAGCCTCGAGGATTGTCCGAGAATCTATATGACCCAGACCTTGGAACCCTTTCCTAGGTTTGAAAGGAGATAATATTTTTTGGCTTCGGAACTTCAGGAATTCAAAACTGTGGGACGCTATGACTTCACAACATCCAAAACCAACCGAAGGAAACATGTTGGTTTGGTTACCAGTCAGGTTGAGTGACATCGGGCGGTTTAACTAACCGTGACCATGGGATTTGTCCCATAGTTAAACCCTGAATCACTTACCAGTCGCGAAGTAATGAGAGTCGTAGATCTAAGGGTACTCGATATCCTCCCTGATCATTGGATCTATGCCATGCTCAATTCGACATTGACCACTTTAGGAGAACAACAATGTCATAAAACCAAAACCCCTGAATGTCGGAGTTGTGAATTAATGTGGACCATGGATATAATGATCCCTTGGGACCATTCTCTACTGTTAGATCAAGCCTAGTGAAAGGGTAGCATAAAGTAATCTGATGAAGTCCTACTCTGGGATGTTTCACATGATGGTGATTGAGAATATCGTCGAAGCACCGAAGGCCGGTGTGACATGGCATGCTAATGTCACCTAGGGTGATGTGTACCCATAGTAGATGTTCCATCTGTCATCCTGATTTGGGACCTTCACAGATATTGTGTGTCAAATAGACCTTGACACATGTCACTAGTTGATTGGGCCACATGTCACCCTTATCTTCTGTCAAATTTCTTCTGTTGGATCTACACCGTGGTTATTCTAGCATTGACCACTCCAAGAGAAAGGGAGTGTGGAATGGGTAGAATCCCTGAATGTTGAACTCATGAAGTGAAGAGAACCATAGAAATGAGGATGCTTTGAGAATTCCCATGACTGTTATATCTAAGTCACGGTCAGTCTGACATTGGCCACTCCAAGAGTAAAGAGGAAGTTACACAACAGAACCCCCGAACGCCAAAGTTGTGAAGCAAGAGAGGCTGTAGATCTCTGGGTCTACGTGGATACATCTCGACTGTGAGATATAAGGGGCATTGGAAGGTTGTTATTTTGGAGTGAAGTGGCACACTGACGTCACCCAGGGTGACGTGGACCCACATTCGACGTGCCACGTGTCACCTTGATTTTTTATTTTCGCAGACCCTATGTGCCCATTATAACTTGACACATTTCACCCACTGATGGGGCCACATGTCATCTCTACTTTTTCACGTGTCACCCCTCTAACACATATTCACTTGGCTTATTAGTGGGTGGAGTACTCAGGACCCACCTGTCCTTGCCTCTTCATTTAATACACCATCATGTGTAAGGGTGGACCCTTCAGGAGTTCAAGACTTCAGAACTCCATAGGTTTTGGGTGTAGTATCTTAGATAATCCTAAATGGTCAAAGTTCGGAGCCATGTGGAAATATTTTGGGGTCCTTCAGGAGTTCGAGATTTCGGGACTCCAGAGGATATGCACGTAGAAAGACAAAGGGGAATTCAACGCCAAAGCACCGAACGCTGAATTTTCCCTTAAGATTATGTGTTAAACGAGGATGAATTTCCTCCATTGGATTTGATGGTGGATGGACTTCCACCATAGATGCAGAAGCACTAGGGAGTTCTGGGACTTCAAGGAAACTTGGGATGGTACGAATGAGACGAACCCACATGGGTGCCACGTGGCCCTTGACAAATAATGCCTAAAGATCTTTGGAAGGTTGTATCTCCCATTCCAAAGCTTGGATTTGAGCAGGGTAGTAGTTGTTAGATAGCTCTTGATGAGAATAAGAGTACGGATATCCCGGGGAAATGATTCGAGATGATTAAGGAAAGCATAATTTTGATGCCTCGTCCCTAAAAAGGGTACTTAGGGGTAATGTGTGTTACAAATTGGTAACAGAGCATGCAAAAACACTTGGCCTACTTGGACTCATGAACGAGTTGCTTAAAAATATTGTTAGGGAAATTTTAAGGGTAACACCCTACCTTACCCCTTTCATAAGAGACCTATTTAAACCACTTCTAAAGAGAGGAATGAGACTTTATGTTGTTATTATATGTTTCAAAAGTCTGAAATGTGTGATTAGTATTTCATAAACTAGTAAGATAATTAACTAACAAAGAATGTTTTATCATCACTCAAGTGGTCAGTGGATAGCAGGAAAACTACAACGTGCAGGATGGTGACACACCATGAATTGGGGGAAAGCTCCCACAATAGAGAGAAAGAATCTAATGAGAGGAGGGTGGTGGAAACCCCTCCATATTTGGAAGGAACTGTAAGAAGCCTCATGGCATAATTACAGAGTTGTAAGGCTAACAATGAAAGGCTGATAAAAGAACAGGAAAAACAAACTGAAATTAACACATTCCTACTGCAAAGCCTATCAGATATACAAAGGCAATTGCAACATGGACCAACATCCAGTCACGTCGGCAGACATCATACTAAGAAAAATCAAAGTCCACCTGAGATATGAAAGCATGGTCCTAAAAGTGGCCACACAAGAAGGAACACCTCAAAGAAGGCCCAACATGGAGCCAAGGTCCATTCAACGGAAGAATCCTCTGGTGAGGAAACTGATAACTCCAAGGAATCGTCTAGTAGCAAAACTAGTTCACATTCCTAGAGGAGAAGAAACAAGAGGAAACATTCTAAGAGCCATGAACCTAAAGAGTTTAAGAAAGCCAAACCACCCACTTTCAATGGATAAATTAAGAAGGGGGAAGAAGCAAAATCTTGGCTACTAGGCTTGAAGAATTACTTCAGAGTCCATGACTACTTTGAAAACTTAAAGGCTCGAATAACCATTTTCAACCCGAATGGAAAGGCCTCCATTTGGTGGGAGGACATTAGGAATGTGAAAGGAATCCATGAGAAGGATTTTTCATGGAAACAATTTGAGAAATACTTCAAGAAGAAGTATTTGTTAGAGAAATACTATGATGGGAATACCAAGGAGTTCTATGAACTCAAGTTAGGACAACTCACAATAGATGAATATATCAACAAATTTCTTGAGATGATAAGGTATGCGCCCTACATAAAGGATGAAAAGGTAAATATGTAGCGACTCATTAATGGACTACCTCAGTCCTTTCGAGACATAATTGAATTTGAGGATCCAAAGACCTTATAAGATACTATCTGGAAGGAAAGGTGTTGCTATGAGCAATTCGAGAATAAGACAGAACCTCATGAGGACTGGAAGAAGAAAAGTTATTCGGGATTAAAGAAGAAGGGGTTTAAATCCTCAATATCTAAGAACCACGGGAAAATTTCTAAGATGATCCTTCCTACTAGAAGTGTATATCAATAGAATTTTCCATATCAGAGTGGTAATAAACCCTTTGGAACAACCTCAGGTAAGACTAGTAACACAAAAAAGAGAACCCTTGAAATGTGGGGTTGTGGAGAAGAAAATTTGTTGAGGGATTATCTACATAGACAATAGAACAATAGGAGGATCTACAATGTCCAAGAGGCTACCACAGTCAATGATATGGCTAGGTGCATACCACAAATTTATGCAACCTTGGATAATAGACAAGATGACCACCAATATTCAGTGGTGGAGATGGAAGGTATGATTACCAACCAACTAGTTTCCATTTTAATTGACCCTGGTTCTAATATGAGTTATGTTTCCCCTCAAACTGTTGAGAAATGTAAATTGAAGCAAGTAAAACATGGTAAATCATGGCTGGTACAACTAGCCACTGGAACCAAAATAAAGGTAACAAGGGGTCATACCAGCATGCCAATTCATTATGAATGGATTACCCACCTAAGCCACCTTAAACATGCTCCCTTTAGGATCTTATGACATGTTGATTGGCATGGACTGGTTGGATTTCCATAAAACCAATTTGGACTATTACAATAAAACTTTGGAGTGTGAATATGTAGAAGGGAGAAAAATAACCCTACAAGGGATTCAAA
This sequence comes from Picea glauca, assembly GCA_000966675.3. Classification (NCBI taxonomy): domain Eukaryota; kingdom Viridiplantae; phylum Streptophyta; class Pinopsida; order Pinales; family Pinaceae; genus Picea; species Picea glauca. The sequence goes on from JZKD02S0273198.1 coordinate 53,751, forward strand.
ATCCTGTCTCAGTGAGACAAATATTCGCCCTTCAAGTGAAGAAGCATTGCAGAAAATGATGTCCTTTCTATGTAATACAAGTGTTGAACTATGTTGAGGTCAATAAACCAAGCCTAGAGGACCATCCCATATTAAGAGATTATAAATATATGTTTCTAGAAGGGTTACCAGGTCTACCTCCAAGAAGAGATATTGAATTTTCAATAGAACTTGTGCTGGGAGCAGTGTCAATGTCTAGAACACCCTATAGAATGAGTACACCAGAGCTAGTTAAGATCAAACTATAGCTAAATGAGATGTTGGAAAAATGATACATTGAGCCTACTATGTCTCCATGGGGAGCACCGACCTTGTTTGTGAAAAAGAAGGATTGCACACTTAGGTTGTGCATAGACTATAGATAGCTCAATAAAATCACCATTAAGAATAAGTATCCCTTGCCAAGGATCAATAACTTGTTTGACCAATTAAGGGGTGCTATGATTTTCTCCGAGATTGAATTGAGGTGTGGATACCATCAAGTCCGAATTGATGATGAAGACATGCACAAAATAGCCTTTAGGAAAAGATATGGGCACTATGAATTTGTGGTGGTGCCATTTGGGCTTACCAATGCACCAACCACTTTTATGTGCTTAATGAATAATGTACTCAATAAGTTCTTGGAAAACAATTTGTTGGTTTTCATTGATGATATCCTAATATATTCTAAGAATAGGTAAGAGCATTAAGAACATCTCAAGCTAGTGCTTCAAGTGCTAAGACAACACCAGCTCTATGCTAAGTTTAGTAAGTGTGAATTTTTCCAAAAACAAGTCCATTACTTAGGCCATGTTATTTCTAAAGAAGGAGTGGTAGTTGATCCTGACAAGATCAGATCCATTATGGATTGGAATACCCCAAAGGATGTATATGATATCATATCCTTTATGGGCATAACGGGATACTATAGAAGGTTCATAAAGGGATTCTCCAAGATTACCAGTGATTTTGACCGAGATCTAGCGGTTTCCCTAACCATGACCATGGGATCAGTCCCATCGTTAAACCTTGACTCACCTACCAGTCATGAAGTAACACGAGTCGTATATCCTAGGGTACTCAAGAAACTCCCTAACTATTGGATCTACGTCATGGTCAATCCGACATTGACCACTTTGGGAGAACAACAATGTCATAACACCAAAACCCCTAAATATTGGATTTGTGAATTAACATCGATCGTGGATCTAAGGATCCCTTGGGACCCTTCTGAATCGTTAGATTGATCATAGTGAAACGATAGCTTAAAGTACTCTGACGAAGTCCTACTCTAGGAGATTTGACATGATGGTGAACAAGAATATTTCTGGAGTGCCAAAGGCTGGAGTGACATGGCATGCTGATGTCACCTAGGGTGATGTGTACCCATAGTAGGTTTTCCATGTTTCATCCTGATTTAGGACCTTCACAGATATTATTTTTCAAATATACCTTGACACATGTGACCCTTGTCTTATGCCAAATGTCTTCCGTTGGATCTACGTTGTGGTCAGTCCGGCATTGACCACTCTGGGACAAAGGGAGTGTGGAATGGGTAGAACCCTCGAACGTTGAAATCATGAAGTGATGAGAACCATAGATCCAAGGATGCTTTGGGATATCCCATGATTGCTAGATCTAAGTCACGATCAATCCAATGTTTACCACTCTAGGAGCAAAGAGGAAGTTACACAACAAAACCCTTGAACGTCGAAGTTGCGAAGTAATGGAGGCCATAGATCTCTAGGTCTATGTGGATACATATTTACTGTGAGATCTAAGGGGAATTGGAAGGTTGTCAATATAGAGTGACATGGCATGCCGATGTCACCTAGGGTGATGTGGACCCACATTCAACGTGCCACGTGTCACCTTGATTTGTGATTTTTGCAGACCCTATGTGCCCGTTAGAACTTGACACATGTCACACACTGATGGGGCCACATGTCGTCTCTTCCTTGCTGCATGTCACCCCCCCTTGGCACATATTCACTCGGCCTATTAGTGGGTGGAGTACTCGGGACCCACTTGTCCTTTCCTCGGCATTTAATACACCATCATTTGTAAGGGTGGATCCTTCGATATTCTGGGACTTCGGAACTCCGAAGGCTTTGGGTGTAGTATCTCAGATAAGCCAAAATATTCGAAGGCTACAACCACGTGGCAAGATTTTTGGGTCCTTCAGGAGTTCATAATTTCGGGACTCTAGAGGATATGCACATAGAAAGAAAAAGGGGTGTCTAGTGCCAAAGCACCGAATGCTAAATTTTCCCTTAAGCTTATGTGTTAAACGAGGATGAAGTTGTGCCATTGTATTTGATGGTGGATGGAATTACACCATAGATGCAAGAGCTCTAGAGAGTTCTGGTACTTTGGGGAAACTTGGGATGGTATGAATGAGACGAAACAATGTGGGAAACACGTGGCCCTTGACTAATAACGCCCGAAGAGATTTGGAAGGGCATATCTCCCAATCCAAAGCTCGGATTTGAGTAGGGTAGTAGTTGTTAGATAACTCTCTTTTAGCAAAAGAGGATGGAAATCATGGGGAAAGGATTTGAGATGATTAAGGAAAGAAAAAAAAATCTGCCCCATCCCTAAAAAGAGTACTTATGGGTCGAGTGTGTTACAACATTGTACATTAAAATCATTTTTTTCGTGATGAAAAAAGGGATATAGAGGAGGATAGAGCACATGAAGATCTGTATCATGTTATGCAAATGTCTCTAGAGGAATCTTAGGCACATGAGGAAGTACAACATGCCACACAAATATCATGGGAGGAAGCTCAATCCCATGAAGAATTGTAGTGCGCCACATAGAAGTCTTTGGAGGAAGCTCATGTGTGCTAAGAGATAAAGTGAATGACACATACATCATTGGAAGAAGATTGTATGTGGGAAGAAGTGTGATGAGACAAAAAAAATGTAGTAGCTGAGCATGTGCACAAAGAGATAAGACGCACTGCATGACATTAGTCATGAAGGACAAGAAGAAGACCAAGTAACTTCTTGCGATATTTTTTAAAGTTGTTAAGTGATCTTATTTCTGCAATAAAGTTGATGCCCATGTTAACAAGTTGTATGGGGGAATAAGGAAAAATTGTAGCTATGTCCACCCCACTACCAAAAAGGGATGTGTGTCAGGTCAACAAGCATAATTTCATAGGAAGAGAGTAAAAGATGACATTTGGACTCAGTAGCTATGAGATGGATGGAGTCATGTTGGATCTAGGGTCCAATGTGAACATCCTGCCAAACAAATCGCAGGAGTTGATGGGCAGGCCTAACTTAGTGTGGTCCCCCATTCAACTTTGGTTGGATTATTAGTACAAAATATATACTATAGGTTGAAATGGACATTGAAGAGTTGAAGACTAAGACATCTTTTGAGGTGATTGAGATCATGTATGATTCAAATCCCTACCCTACACTACTTGGTATTTATTGTGAATTTGACAACAATTTCATGTTGAATTTGAATAAAAGGAAAATGTATTTTGAGATGGACACCTTGTGTGTGATTGCACCATTAGATCTGAATGAAGGATACCTATACAACAATATTATGAATGGGCATGTGTATAGATCCATTATTGAAAAAATATATCAATTCACAAGGCACATAGAGGATTACATCAATCCCATAGCAGATGCAGAGCTGAGCTAGATAAGTCTGAATTCATATGATATTGATTCAAAAGATGCTATGTATAGGTGGAAGAATAAGTTGTATGAAGTCTCAACTAGGATATGTGCATGGATTTTGAAAGTAGTATGCTATATTGGTTCTGAATTATATGATGCACCAATATTTGATGGTATAGGTTTGGTGGATACATTCATAGAAAGAATGGAGAAATATTTCCCAGAAGACTGTAAAGTACAGGAAATAGACGCAATAGTATGAGGAACACCTGTGTACTGGAGGGAGACACACCATGGGAACATACATGAATAGGCACAGGTGGTTGAGTTCTTAAAGGTCATATTCCATCCCATATCTGACTTTGAACTGGAAAATAGATATAAGAGTGCTAAAGACCCCCAAGAGAATATTTTCTATTGTGAACAATAGTGGATAACCAAGAACATCATGTTGATTGATTCAAATGGATTTTCAATAAGGTAAGGGAGAATCCTTGATGGAAAGTCCCAATTAGACCTAATCTCATTTGGAATAGTGCTTTCGACTAGTATGTTGGCATGCTTTCCACTCTAAACTATTTTCTAATATGAATATAAGAAAAAAATGTTCTCAGATGAATTAAAATCCAAAAATAGATCTAACTAATGATGCCTAAATATATTCTAAATGAAATTCTATAATATTCTAACCTATCTTGATTAAGAACAATCTAAAGAGTATGAGAATAGTTAATGAGATGTTGTTATAGGAAAAGGAAATAATTCATTTAAGCAAGTAACAAGTGAATACAATAATGAAAGATGATACAATAACAAATAATTGTAAGTTATACTAGTAATAATGTTTCTATGCTCATAAGGAAATCTATGATGACATCAAAATTAAGAACGAAGTGAAGAATAAATTCATACAGCTAAGTTCAATAACATTCACATCATAAATATATGCACTAGAAAAATCTTGAATACACATATCATATTCATAAATCTCCAAAATTGTCTCTTACTCTATTTATTATCACAGTAAGAATAATGTTTGGATACATCACAAATCAAAATCCCTGTCTCATTTGAAGTCTCCTCTTTTATAAAACAAGAGGGACTGTTTACATTCTGAAACTGCATGTCGTCAGAGGAAATTTCGATCTTGACTCTTCATATTCTATATTCATATTGCAACAAGTTTGAATGGAAAAAAATAAAAATATCATTTACAAAAATTAAGTCAATCATGAGACCCTTTTTTATTCCATTTGATCTCTATATTCCTTCCATAGTGCATAGTCTTCCATGATCTTCTCCAATTTTCTCAACTACATCTTCAAGTCTAGTTCTCCATCACAAATTTTGGTTGTAACTTATAGATTTAATTCTTTCTTGGTAATTTGGATGAATATCTTGGCCAGTGTGATTAGTTTCATTGGTTTCGTCATGTATTCATTCAATACCTCTTTACTAGCTTCAATTAGTTTCTAGATACTCGTATGATTAGATTCCATATGTTCTTCTACTTCAACTATTTTTAGCTCTCGTGGGGATGCATCATCAATTTCTAGTATGATATTCATTCTGAACTCTTCAAGGAGCTCAGTAGAAGCATTCTACAATCTCTTATATGCCTTTTTCGCCATTTTCTAAATGCCTCAGATATCTTCTAGTAGAGGCTTCCATGTATAAAATAAGACCTGATCTTTTATTCTCTATTTGGTGTTGTAGAGTGGTAGGGTATTTGGTAGAATCTTGTACAAACCTTTCCAATCTACAATTCTATCAAAGGCATCATCGGGCTTTTGATATTTATCCTTTATTTCTTCAATCTGGTCTTCAAGCCTTAATTGGTCATCCCTATTCCTCTGGATGTCATTTAGGACACAAAAATACTTCTTTTGCTCCGATTTTAGTTCCTCATTAATCATTATGGATTATTCTCTTAATTATTATATAACGAGAGTTCCTTCTTTACTTTATTCAAGAAACTTCTCAATATTTTCTTTATCTTTCTCTAAACCCTGAATTTTGTGTTCCAATTTTTCAATAAAATTGCTAGTTTATACTTGTTCTGCCTGTAGACTAGTCAATTCCTGTGTATAATTTTTCTTCACTTGTTCCACTACCCTATATTTCTCATGTTTAAGGGAATCCAATTCTTCCCTATGAAAATTTTCATTTTTGTGGGATCTCTTCTCAAATTTTGTCTCTATTTTTTCCTTTTGTTCTTGCAGAACCTTTTTCATTTCCTCCCGGAGGAGATTCTCTGTAATTCTCATTTCCTTCTCAAATTTAGTAGTGATGAAATCCTTTTGTTTGTTCATGGTGTTTTCCAACTTGACAATTCTAGCCTATGATGCTTCTAATGTGACAATTATCTCACATACATACATATAATTTTCCCCTGCAAATGCATTAAGTGCAAAGGTAATTTGTGTGACATTCTCTTTAGGGTTAGGCCCTATTTTCCACTCAATAATTCTTTTGGTTTCCCCCTAACTGGGAATAGTTTCTCCCCTCTTTTTTTTAATGGAACTTTTCTCTATGCATTTTTTTTTGTATCTATAGTAGTATTTTTTATTAATTGGGTTGGTTTTCATTGATGTCAAACCTTGAAGAAAGTTCTGTAGCAAATTCCGATAGCACAAAGGTTTGGGTAATGGACCCAAG
>JZKD02S0273198.1:62644-87792 GCA_000966675.3 Picea glauca
AATGAATTAAAATTGTTTGAAACTTTTAGCACAAGTTGAATTTCAATAATGCTTCTTGCTAAAACCAAGTTATGGTGACTTCTTCAGAAGCAATAATATGAAACTACTATTCTCTTTGAAACTTTCTCATTTGGGTAAGACATAAAGTTTATTGCTTTGCAAATTTCTCATTTGGGTAATGGCATAAAGTTTCATCTTTATATTAAAATATTGCAAATTTCTCATTTAGGTAAAATATAAAGTTTATTGGCTTTGCAAATTTCTTATTTAGGTAATTACATAAAGTTTCATCTTTATACTAAAATATTGCAAATTTCTCATTTAGGTAAGACATAAAGCTTATTGGCTTTGCAAATTTCTCATTTGGGTAATGACATAAAGTTTCATCCTTATACTAAAATATTAATTAAATTTAAGGAAACAACTGTGAATAAAACAACTTTACAATTTGTAATTTTGTTTTATTAATTTTGGAGAAAAACAAAACTACTTATACATATAATAAAGATAAATGACGACTATGTATTTCATGTCTACCTTAGTAATTGATTTGCATAAATTTAAGTATAGATTTTTAATAATTGATTTGCATAAATTTAAATATTTTTAAATATTAGTAACTTGTTTATGAATTGTAATTTTTTATATTTTTTATTTGTTTTATGGTGAAACATCATCAATTGACATGATATTGCTTAACTTTTTTTTTATTCTCAATAATATTTAAGTATTTCCATTTTCTTTCCAAAATTTATGTATTGCTTACTCTAATAAAACTTTTATTTATAATTAATGCATTACTTAGCACATTTACTTGAACTTTAAATGTTTTGGCTTTGTTTGTCTCGTCACCACCACCTCCTCTCCATGCCAATACTATCACAACTACAGTTCTATAGCTATATAATGAAGCAAAAATATCTTCTAGGCATGTCTTCTAATTATTCGAAGTAAAGGATTGCTTAAGCATTGAAAAGGATATGGGATTTACAATGATAGAAGTTGTGACTATGGAAAGAGGTTTAACCGTAGTCTTGTTAGACAACTGTAAGACAACTATTTAAGAAAAGTGTGTCCTTCCCTCCTTTGGAATGAGATTTACCCTCAAACAAACAAAATCATGTATGCAATAGATTTGTAGCATAGCCATTGGAATTTATGTGCTATTTTCTATAGAAAAATAGGTTTCTTTCGAGAAGCCCTAGAAGTCTAGCCCCATCATATGCTTTTAAACTATCCATTACATATTATTTTTCCTCATTTCACTAATAAACCATTAGTCAAATTTCACTAATAAACCAAGCCAAAAACTATATAAGAAATTACAGTTCCATTAGCAAAAAAGGTATAAATTTACTACTGAAGGGTTTTTCCTTTCAACACTTGCTTTCTTGTGCTTCTGACTAAGCTAGGTGACTATTTTGTATAACCTCTTTACAGTCATTTTTCTTCCTTCCTAGGAAATAGATATATATATATATATCTATCTATTTTCCATGGGTCATGACCCTATAAACAAATATGTACATGTATTTAGCAATGTTAGCATACTTTCTATTTCAACCTATTTTATTAACAAGAAATTGCCTAGTTCTTTTTTCCATGGAAGTCGGATTCACATTGATAATGGAATAAATTGTTTAACTAGACATAGATCTTTATGTCGAAGAGGGAAATTATACATTACTTACTTAAGTAACATTGGCTTTAAATTATGTTTAGGTTTCAGTTTTCAATTTAAAATATGGCATTTATATGTTATCGTGCTAAAAGAAGCTTTTTACAACTCAATATGGTGGAGATGTACAATTCCTTCTATACTCGTGTTGAGTAACAAAATAAATATTTCAATGTAGTAAAATAATTATATATATATATATATATATATATATAGAACCAAGGTGCTGGAATGTATTCATCATATTTAAACCTGTTGAAAATTTGGTTGGCTGCATTCAGTAATTTTAAGTTGTTAGAGCGGTACTAATAAAATTTGCTAATATTTTATATATGATGGATTTTATAGATTGCTTTAATGTTTTCTATTCCAGATACAAACTTGCAATGTGCTCTATGTGTCTATTTGGGGCGCCAATTTTTGTAATGACCCATGCACTCACATAAATAGGGGTGAGGTACCCACGCCACGACCGGTTCCTTCGAAGCGATTTCCCTAGGTCCAAATGGCATTCCCCTAAACTCCCTCCGTACCTTCCCAACATATATTCCCACAGGTGCATGTCTTTCTACCAGCAGTTGAAAACAAACCCAAGGTATAGATGGTGGAAGCCAACCCACCACTATGTGATTATGCCCCTGTGCTATCCCTTTATCAGAAGATTCATGAAGGTTGACTTATGTTATAGTGGATATCTATCTCTATGAGGTTGCTGTTGCCAGAAAGAAGCATGAAGAAACTATGATATGACACGCATTCTTTACTAAAGTTTGTCATCTCATTTTCATTCCTTGTGTCTTTGGTACCTCTTGCCAAGAACATTATGATGCAAAGCCCCAGTTCCACCTGTAAACTCTCCCAGCTGCACCAACTCTGTCTGAAAACATAATCAAAACACACGTGTTATTGCTCTTCCTATATCTCTGACTCTGACATGTAATTCCCCCGATTTACTATGACGTTTCTTAAAAACACTTCTGTGTATATTAAAAAGTTGGAACTTCCTTTTTTCTTCTGCCATTTATGTCATCTCTCTCATCATTACCTATTGAATAATTGCATTTATACAGTCATTCTACTTCTAAATTCATGGTATTTTAATGTTCAACTTTCATTCAGCTTTATTCACTTCATTGCATGTAATGGCATGTGTCTTTGAAGGACAGTCAGAAGCACATGCAAAAGACAGACTACAGTATGTTGAGAGCTGGAATGCATCACTAGAAGAGTCATGCTTGGTTGGATTCTTGGATAGTTGAAGCATGGGGTCATCTCAGGCACGTGATCGTATTCGACACTATTGCACACAAATGTGTCTCCCATTTATATTCAATTTCGACTTAATTATATTATAATAAATAGTGTCTCCCATTTATATTCAATTTCGACTTAAGAACATTTATATTATAATAAATGGTGTCTCCCATTGCACTAGAGCCCTTGAGAGGGCCTCACCTTCCTAGGAAGAGGCCTCACCCCCCACCCAATTTCATGTCATTTGAGACAACAATTATTTGATCCAAATATTGATTTCTACCCTCACCCATAGATTACTACACCATATCACATTCATTTCTTTATCCCACCATGGAGGATATTTAAATGATGGTGGGGAAGTGTTGGGATTCCAAGCCATGCAATGGAGTCTAGTTAATCAATATGGATAAACTAGGCATTATTATTTTAGTTCACGTGATCCTCATCGATGCTCGAGTTGTAAGAAAACTTGTTATGGGCTAACAATGGCTCCTAGATGCATCAATCACAATTTCCAGCACTAATGTAGCAATTTCAGTGGCTTGTTTGATTGGCATACCTCATGCATAGGCATCGTGGAACTATAATTTTGTAAACTCATGTTAATACTTACATTTTCATTTCATAGTTAGTGTTATTTTGTATATTATTTAGTCAAGTTGCATTGTGTATAGTGCATTAGTTTTTGTATTCGGAGTAGGCAATGATTCCTGGTCTCTTCCCTTTTATCAATAAAAATCTTAAGCAAAAAACCATAGGCAACAAAGGTCTTAACTAATTTAGGATGTTACAAGAGAGGAAAGTGTGCTAAAACTAGGAAAGACAATTCCTTGGAACAAAATGATGGAATGTGTCTCATGTTCCAGTCACAAGTTGAAAAGAAAGGTGAATTTGTACTAGCTAGTTAATGATACCATAAGAAACATGGTAAGATAGACCCATTCCCCTTCTTTTTATTATATGAATTTTAACACTAATATCATATAATGAAATCCAATAAATTTGCCCAACCAAGCCTAAATATCTTGGAAATGAGGGTTATATATTTATTGAGTTTAATTTTCATTCATTAAAACTACTCACAATAAGTAGGATGAAGGTAGCACATCAAGCTCAAATAGAGGAAATACTCTAGGTGGATTTTAAAGGACATTTAAACAAGGTCTCCACGACATAAGTGGTCAAATATATAGTTCTTACATATTTTGAATAGGAAACATAAAAAAAATTAATTTGCAACTAATCTATTTATCAAATAGAGGAAATACTCTAGGTGAATTGTAAAGGACATTTAAACAAGGTCTCCACGACAGAAGTGGTCAAATATATAGTTCTTACATATTTTGAATAGGAAACATAAACAAAATGAATTTGCAACTAATCTATTTATCTAATTTTATTGATGTGTTAGATGAATAGTGTTTAAGGGAGAAAAAATAGAATGAAGTTGATTCTAGAGACGGAAAGGAGAAAGCTAAGATTTGAAATTGAGAAGGTGGTGGAGAGCATTCTATTATATGAAGCCCTCATTGTCAATATGAAGAGACCAACAAAAGTACATTACTCTCTCATATTATAATGATTTTTTTAATAACAACTTTTCTTTATATAGTGGTGATTCTTTTTTTTATGTAGTGGGCATAGATGAACCTTTATAGATAATTTTTCCACAACATATATAGATATATTTGATGTTTGTTTTTGTTTGTCATTAGAAGCTCGTTTTGTTGGACATGGTGTCATTGATGTCAACAGTCAATATCATTGATGTGATGATCAATGGAGACAAAAGATTAGGAGGGTTAGGGAATGAAGATCAAATCTCAGAAGAGATGGCACAATGAATTCAGAAGAATCATTGGAGGACTAGTCAATAGTATATAATGATTGACGTCAAACATAGTGAACTGTGTGTAGAAATCAAAGCTCAGAAGGAAAAGCATAAGCTTAGGGTGAGAAGCCTCAGTAGTCGTCCGATCAAGAAATTGACCGTGTTGATCATCTCATATTATGGACTTTGTTCATATGCGTGATCGTGGGCTTGAGGACCGTTGGAGGATTGTGACCGTTGGATCTGCAAGCCAGATCAACGATAGGGATAGATTGTGGAGATCGAAAGGAGAATTAAATGACTCGCCAGTTCCAATCCTGCAATTAGTCAGGACCGTCCAATCCTATAGCTTCAAAGATCGACGATTGGGGTTGATCCAATAAACGATCAGATTAGGTCAAATTAAGTCATGATCGTCGAATGCGCAATCGCCAAATCAACGATAGGGATAGATTGCGAAGATTGAAAGGAGTATTAAACATCGTGCTATTTCCAATCCCACAATTAGCCAGGACCGTCAGATCTTAAAACCTCAAAGATCGATGACTGTGGTTGACTCACCAACAAATGCACAACTTCAAATTGTGGAGCTTGAGTGACGAGTTAAATCACTCGCAAGTTTTGGTTTTGCAATCATCCTTGATCATTGATCCTCTTTGAGTGTCTTCACGACCATTGGATCACTTTATGTGGAAGGATAGGATAAGCAGGGAAAAACGATTGAGAATTCAATTATCCAAATACCCATCAGTCGTTGGATCACTTTTGAGTGGAAGGACAGGATAAGAAGAAATATCTGAGATCTCGATTATCCGAATTCCCATCAACCATTGGATCAAATAAAGTGGAAGGATGGGATAAGTTGGAAGGTCATTGGATTTAAACCAAGACAAAGAAGCATCACATACAAATCGAGTCATTAATCTAATACCATGATCGACGAACAACATTTAGTTCTGGTTAAAATATGTGAGGAGGTTACACTTTAGGGAATCTCAGTTTGAAAGAATTGGCAACTTGAAAAGTTGAAATACCCGAAGTCCTGAAATCCGAAATGAATAAGGACCATCAGATCTGGAGGATATACGATGACCATTGGATTAGGGTTGTTGGTCAGCAGACCACATCATCAAGAAATTGTGATAGACCACGTCAGCAAGGACACGTGGCATGGTGAGAGAATGACAAGTGTCAATTTGAAATCAGTATTTCAGGTATGTGAAAATCACGAATCTGAGTGACACATGGCATCTACTTGGCTCGTGACATGTTATCAAGTGATGTAAGAAAGTTACGTCACTTCAGGAATTTCACCATTAACAAATGACAAAATATCTGAAGTCCTGAAGGACGAAATATCGAAGTAGACATGGTTCATTTGATCTATAGAATACTTCGGTTGCATTCTCAACCATTGATAAAAAACACAGTGGAAGGATAGTGTAAGTAGAATAGTCGAAGTCCTGGAGTTAATGGTGTGTTGGCATGTTTACAGGAAGAGTGTGCTTGTCATTGATGGCAAGAACAATAGCGACGATGGCATGTTTACAGGAAAGAAAAACAATGAACCAAAGCTCGAGAGACCAGAAGATGAGAAAGGCAGAATGTGTCAGGTGGGCACCAGAAGTCTTTTGGGAAGACGTAGATGACCAAGCTCGAGAAGATCAGAAGAGATAGTGCAGAGTTGCATGCAGATAGTGCGGAGTTGCATGCAGAGTGCAAGTGTGCGCCAGGGCTGAGGGTAACTTTTTCCAACTCTCAGAAGAGATAGGGTTTGAGACGTGCAGAAGAGATCCCATACATCAAGTCTCTCAGAAGGATCAAAGGTCGTGGCCTTTGACACTTAGAGATTTAAGAAATCCAAAGCTTAGGAGGAGCGACAGTGACCGTTGGATCGAGCACTGTGAATGATCTGGGTGTCAAATTAGAGTCTAGACAGGAGGAGTGCGCAGAGGAGGAGATTAGACTTCAGCTGTTGGATCGGAGCGCGAAGGACTAACAACCATTGGATCCAGTATAACTGTGAAGAGGATAATGGTCGAGAGCCATCCTCCAACTCTATGAAATGCGAAGGCATGATGGGATATAAGTCATTGGAACCAGAGGACACGTGGTGAGAGATCATCATTTCGCTGACTCACGAGCTGGAGAAGTCAAAGGTGAGAGTTGTAGGAACTCTCGAAATGCGATGTCATGAAATGATCTGGACCATCAGATCATCGAGGATCGTGGACCATTGATCTAGAGTAGGTTTCAAAAAATAGAAAGTCAGGAGAGTCAGGTTTGACTCACATCCAAATGCGCTACATGCGAAATCTTGATTTGATCGTAGTCGTCGATCAAAGGGAGAGTCAGAGTAAACGACATTCGTCAGATCAGTTTGAAGTGGAAGGATAGGACAATCTAGAAGAGTTGCATCGCAGATAGATCAAGCCATCAATCTAGGATCATGATCGACGAACAACATTCACTTCGGATATAAATATGCGAGGAGGTTACACTCTAGAAAGTTTGAGATTGAAAAACCCGAAGCCTGGAAATCCGAAATAAATAAGGACATTCAGATTTGGGGAACATACAATGACCGTTAGATCAGGGAGATCTACGTCAATAAGGACACATGGTGCAATCAGGAAATGACAAGTGTCAAGTTGATTCAGCATTTCAGGTACGTGCAAATCACAAATCCGAGTGACAAGTGGCAGACACTCGACTCATTCCATGTCATCAAGTGACATAAGCTAGTGACATCACTTCGGAAGTTTTACTTCGAGAGTTTCAGCACCAACGTGAAGGACAGAGTTTCGAAGTCCTGAAGGCCGAAGTTGCGAAGGGCCGAAGTCACGAAGAGTCGAAGTGTCGAAGGACCGAAGTCGCGAAGGATAGAGTCCCAAACTCCCAAAGGCCGAAGTCCCAAATTAAATCTCAGTCACTGATGTAGGAAGGTGAGATCTGGTCCACATACTTGAGAGGAAAGATCTGAACCGTCCATATAGGAGCATCGTTAAGATCGTGAGATCGACGATCGTGCTCCATTATGGGGCCAGAACATGCTTGGGTCTTAATTTTTCGTGATCTGGCCGCAATGGAAACCACGGTTTTGAAGAAAGGACGCATGGAGGCTCGTACTGAATTGTGGGGTGAATAGTGGGTTTCCCTCAAACCACCTATGGGCGTGCCCACAATCACTTGGTCACTTGAAGTTCATATCGTGAAAAAGGAGCTAGCACTCACTAAATGGAGCTCAGGAAGAACCTTTAGAATAGTCATATGGTCACCGCTAGAGGTCATGTGAAGAAAGGGGCTTATAAGCCAAAGAAGCTATAATTGACTGATTGTAACTACCAGAATGAAGTGATTGTATTAGCCAGAGAACTCGAGGAGCTGCATGGTGATTGCCAGAGAAGCTAAAGATTCTCGATGTATCTGCCAGTGGAATGAAGACTCATCATAGAGACAATTGACGATTGATTGTAACTATAATAGAGAGGATAAGCTCAACTGGCACAGAGAAGATGAAGCGTCGCACTGCCAGAAAAGGCGAATGAATCTCAGGATAACAATCGTTGGTGATGAACATATTCATCATAACTACCAGAGAAGACGAAGCGTTGCAATGATGATCTGGCAGAGGAATTGGCATGATAAATATACATAGAACAGATAAGAGAGGGTTGTTTCAGTTGAAATTTATCCATGTGGGTATAAGCATGCTATGCATAGGAGATGGAGCACACAGAAGAGGCATAGCGCATAGAATGGACATGGCGCTCAGAGCATAAAAGGAAGAAGAATAGAAAGCACAAGAGATGTGTGCAGGAAGACACTGATGCAGGCAGAGCAGAGCAGTGTAGCAGAACAATGATGAGACTGGTAAGCCATTGATAAATACTGTATCACTGTGATAAATTTATGAAAAGCAAAGATTTATATTTCAGGGTGGTAGGGAGGTGCTAGGGAGGACTGTTGTCCTCAGAGTTTCAAGTGGGTGCTTGAACACAGGGAGTTGTAGCTTCCATCTGGTTGTAGCCAGAAAAAACAGGGTGGTAGGGAGGTGCTAGGGAGGATTGTTGTCCTCAGAGTTTCAAGTAGGTGCTTGAACATAGGGAGTTGTAGCTTCCATTTGGTTACAGCCAGAAAAACCAGGGTGGCAGGGTGGTGCAAGGGAGAACTATTATTCTCTATTATACAGGTTATTTCCTGTGTCACTGGAAGTTGGTGCTTCCATCTAGTTGGTGCTTCCTTCTAGTAAGTGCTAGAGAAACCAGAGAGTTGGTGTTCTCAGCAAGTTGTTTCTTGTAAAACAAAGGTGGTAGCCTCAAAAGGAGTTGGTGCTCCTAATAATGATAATGTATAGAAAATAAAGATTACTTATCATATCAAGAAGAAGAGGTTTTTCCCTTTATGGTTTTCCTCAGGAAATATATGTCTCTATATATTTCATGTGTTTGATTGATGTTGAATAGTCTATTTCTTACTTCCCTGCATTATGGTGATCACCATTGAGTGTTCTGTAAAGAGTTTAAAATGGGCATAATTGTTTAAGCACAGTAACAACTTATTCACCCCCCCGCTCTCAGTTGTCCAACAATTGGTATCAAAGCAGGTTCATTTTATTTAAAGGTAGATCATTAAGCTTAAACATGTCATTTCGTGAAGGAACTTCAACCAATAAGGCCCCTCTGTTCAATGGAACAAAATTTCCCTTCTGGAAAGTTAGGATGGGAACCTACGTAATGGATTTAGGTGCAGATGTCTGGGATGTGGTAGAGAATGCTTATGTAAAGCCAATTGTACTAGCTAATAAGGATGACAAGCTAGAATTTAGCTTCAACACTAAGGCTATGAATGATATTTTGAGTGGTCTTGCAAAAGAAGAATTTGTAAAAGTTATGCACTTAGAAACTGCCAAAGATATGTGGGACAAACTCATTAGCAGTTATGAAGGTAATGAAAAGGTAAAGGATTCCAAGCTTCAAACCTACAGAGTAAAGTTTGAACAGATACAGATGAAAGAAGATGAAACTATTTGGAAGTACTTTCTGAGAGTTGAAGAACTAGTAAATGCAATGAAATCTCTTGGTGAAAAAATTGAGAAAGCCTCTTTAGTTCAGAAAATTTTGAGATCTTTGCCAGATAGGTTCAACCCAAAGGTCTCTGTTATAGAAGAAATTAATGATCTAAAAGCTTCGTCTTTTGTTCAACTTCTAGGAACGTTGACTGCATATGAAATGAGGATAGGTAAAGATAAATCCACCACTAGAGAAGCTTCTTTTAAAGAAGATAAGAATGAGGAATCTGAGCCTAATGAAATTGAAGAAAAATTTGTGAGAAGACTAAACAAAGGATCAGGAAAGTATCAAGGAAAGTTTCCCTTCAAGTGTTTTCATTGTGGAAAGATAGGTCACTTTGCATCTAAGTGTCCACACAAGAAACAAGATCATAATTCTGAAGGTGAGAAGAAGTACAAACCCAACAGATTTGGTAAAAAGATAAGTTTATGTGTAAACAATGATGACTCTTCAGAAGACACAAATAGTGAATCTTCCTGTGAAGATAAGGTTAATGACTTTGTGCTTATGGCCAAATGGGATTATGATAATAAAAACATAGGAAGTGATGTTAATGATGAAGAAGTTGTGGTTGATATGGAAGGTGAACTAATAAATGCTTTAGAAGAGATTGACAGACTCGGACTCAAGAAGAGAAAACAAAAACAGTTGTTGATGTAGTTTGAAAAGAATGGTAAAAAACACGATGAATAATTTTCCCTGCTAAAAGTGGAGTTAGAAGATTCAAAGAATATAGAGGACATTATGAAACAATAGTTATCAGAAAAGAAGGAAAGATGTGAAGCCTTGGAAGAAGAGGTAGTAAAAAACAAAAAACAGATGGAGAAGTTTAAAGCATTGTATATCCAAAATCTTCCAAGCATTAAAGCCTCAATAGAACTAAATGACATTCTGAACAAAAATAGATCTCCTTTGTTGAAGACTGGTTTAGGCTATGTAAGTGGTTCAAGCAACAAACAGACAGAAAGCAAAGATCCGGTAAATATGATCAAGAAGTTCCAAATCAGCAGACAATCAAACCATGTGAGTACTCTGTCACCAAAAGCTAATAAAGAGAAGATGATCCCTGATAAAAAACAAAGATATCAAAAGATGGAGCAACAAATACCAAGAATAATTCCATCCTTCAGGTACCAAAATTTCTTTCATGGTTATTGTTTTTACTGCTCTAATTTTGGTCATAAGATTGCAAATTGTCAAATTAAGTTTAGAGACATGCAACTGAGAAGATCAAGAAATAAACAATCCTTGCAACATAGAACTAAACAATCAATGAATAGACAAATTTGCACCAATCACTTTGACCTATTGAACAATGATCTCAGATACTATAATTGTCACAACTTTGGACATAAATCTGCAAACTGCCATCTGAAGAATTACAAACAGATGCAAAGATAAAACCCTAAGCTAAAAATGTCAGCACATGGAAAAAGAAATATAGTGAAAATTGTGGTCTAGTACTTTCAACTCAAAAACAAAAAGACCCCTGGTATATAGACAGTGGATGTTCCAAGCACATGAATGGAGACAAGGATAAAGTTTTGTCTATAAGTAAAGGAAAAATAGGAAATGTGACCTTTGGAAATGATGAACCGGGTAAAATCAAAGGTAAAGTGATGGTGAGTTTAAGTAATGGAAAAGGAAAATCCTGGGATGTCCTGCTTGTAGATGGGATGAAACATAATTTTCTTAGTGTAAATCAAATGTGTGATAGAGGATGTGAAGTGGTGTTCACTTCCAAATATTGTAAGATAAAATCTGTAAATTCAGGAGAAGTGGTGGCTAAAGGCATAAAGACAGATAATAATGTATATGTTCTAAAAGAAGATAGAGAAGAGTATCATCTAAGAAAACATGATGAGAGATGGTTATGGCATAGGATACTTGGACATCTAAACTTTGACTACTTAATCAAGATCAAAACTATTGAGGCAATAAAATATCTTCCAAGAATATCAAAGCCACAAGATTTTGTGTGTAAACCTTGCCAAGTAGGAAAGCTAACCAGGACACAGTTTAAATCCAAGAAATCTACTTCAACAGAGAAACCACTCCAATTATTTCATATGGATCTATGTGGACCATCAAGACAAGAAGGAACAGGGAAGGAAAACTACTTCATGCTGATCATTGATGATTTCTCCAGACTCACTTGGCTTGCTTTTCTCAACGAAAAAGATGAAGCATTTGAGAAGTTTAAAATATTTAAGGCTTCAACTGAGAATCAAATAGGCAACAGATTAAATATTGTAAGATCAGACAGAGGAGGAGAATTTATGTCAAGTGATTTCAAGGAATTATGTGATAAACATGGGATCGAAAGAGAATACACAATCCGAGGAACTCCACAGCAAAATGGAGTAGTTGAGAGGAAAAATAGAACAGTTCAACAAATGGCCAGGTCAATGATGAATGAGAAGAACATTGGTCAAACCTACTAGGTAGAAGCAATACACACAACAATTCATATTCTTAAAAAATATCATCTCACACCACACAATGACAAGACACCTTATGAATTATGGCATGGAAGACCTACTACAATCAAACACTTCAAAGTCTTTGGGATTAAGTGCTACATAAAGAATAATAATGAAAACCTTGGCAAGTATGATGACAGGATTGATGAAGGCATCTTCTTAGGGTATGCTACCAACAGTAAAGGATACAGATGCTATAATAAGAGGCTGCATAAATTGGTTGATTGTATTGACATAAAACTTAATGAAGGAGTCCCAGTAAGAGAGGTGAGCAATGTTGAATCAACAAAAGAGGATATAGTTGGAGTTGAAGATGAATAGGTCCAAGAATTAGAACAAGAAGACTCTGAGTCAGATGAAGATGAAAATACTCAAGCAGACTCAAATCAGTAGACAACATCAAATCCTTCCTCCATAATTACTCAAAAGAATCATCCTGCAAGTCAGATAATTGGTGAGAAAGACAAATGTGTACAAACCAAGATAAGGATAATCAAAGACACCGAGCAATCACATGTCTCCTTCATATCCATGGTGGAACCCAAGAACTTCAATGAAGTCAGTGAAGATGAAAATTGGTTAAAATCAATGAATGAGGAACTGGATCGGATTGAGAAGAACAATACTTGGGAGCTTGTTTCTAGACCTGCAGATAAGAATGTAATTGGCTCCAAATGGGTGTTTAATAATAAAATGAATGAACAAGGAAAAATTGTTAAGAATAAATCCATATTGGTCTATAAGGGGTATGCACAAGTTGAAGGACAAGATTTTGATGAAAATTTTGCACCGGTGGCAAGATTGGAAGCCATCATAATGGTTCTAGCCTATGCATGTCATAAGAACTTTATGTTGAAAAGTCAACAAGAAACATGTGTCTAATTTACTTTTCCCTTAAATAAATTGGACAATAAATATTAATCTGTTATCTCATAATTACTTGAAATAATTAACTGAAATGGAAAATCAATTAACTATGGGAAATTCGAGTTAAAAGGTTGGATGGTAAGACATGGAGGTGACTTGAAGTTATAACAGAGTTATAAGTGTAGTTATGAGAGTCGTGAAGTAGTTTAACTCAGTTAAGTGAGTTAAGCCTAGTTGTACTAGTTGTAACTGAACTTACACTAGTGAGAGTTCAGTGAATTAATTATTAATTAATTCACAATCAGTGAACTCACATGCACCTGAATATTCACCATGGTTAACTACATGCATGCCAGATCCTGTGGAGACCTAGTTGAGATAACATGTGAAAGGGACAGTTTGGCTATTAGTTATGATTTGAGTGAAGTGCACTCATGCAATCACACATGTAGTGGATATGTTCATGAGCATGTGCAAACTAGGCAATTCAAATTCATTGTGAGAATTCTATTTGTAGGGATTGTGCAGAGGAGGCAGGTTGTCTAGACACAGAGAATTGGCACATCTATTTGTTGAATTTTTGTATGACAATGTGAGACGATTGTATTGTACTGAGAGCTCTTGGATTAGAGTTTTGTATGAGATTGTTTCATGATCCATGATATACATAATATATGATAGTGGGGTTTTTAGATTTATGCTTTCCCGAAAAAACTTATGTGTTATGTGTTCTTGATATTTCACTTTGTGATCGTGGTTTTATTTCTGCAAGAATATTAGTAGAAGCGATTATGTATTTAACAGTGGCATATAATTGTTAGATCAGGAGAATCACAGGAAATACTTAATTTATATTGAAAATTTCTACACATTAAAGTATATCAGATGGATGTTAAGTCAACTTTTCTTAATGGAGACCTAGAAGAAGAAGTATACATGGAGCAACCTGAAGGATTTTCACTGAAAGATAATCCTAACTATGTCTGTAAGTTGAAAAAGGCATTATATGGACTGAAACAAGCACCACGAGCCTGGTATCATAGATTGGACAAATTTCTACAGGACAAAGGGTTCAAGAAAGGTAATGTTGACAGTAATCTATATATAAAGTCTGAAGGTGATGATTTATTAGTTGTTGTGGTTTATGTATATAAAACTATCTTTGGATGCACTAATGACCTTTCAGTTCAATGGTTTGATAATTCAATGCAAATTGAGTTTGAGATGTCCATTGTAGGAGAATTGTCATATTTCCTTGGTTTATGAATCAATCAGAGTTCTGCAGGGATATTTATCTCACAGGAACAGTATTTAAAAGAGATGTTAAAGAGGTTTTAGATGGAAGATTCCTCTCCTGTTAGTACACCAATGGTGGTTGGTTGCAAGCTCAATAAAGATGATATTTCACTTGATGTTGATCAAAGAACATATTGATCAATGATAGGTAGTATTTTGTGTTAGAATATGAATGAATGTGCTTGTTTTACCATTGACAATATTGCTATTGTCACCCATCCATAGGCTGAAGCCACCCTCCGAGCACCTTAACCTTGATAGAGAATCACTCTGGAAGCAAACCCTAGGCTAGATAGCCAAACAAGGGGTAGCACATATTTCCCCAAGGATAGTGCACCAACAAGAGATGATCAGGTATTCCAAACCCTAACCAAGAGATAGTCTAAGCCAAACGTGATCTGCTAGTTGCAGTAGTTGCAATGGCAGCTCTCTGCCAAACCTACACACAAAACTAGGCACTGCAGTGTGCACAAGTGTTGCTCTGCAATTCTGAGACTGTCTTCCAGAATGAAGACTGGCCTCCTGTATTTATAGTAATTATGGCTAACTGCATGGGCCGACTTCTCATTCTGGGTATCTGTTTGTTCAGTATATATTATTTCTTCTAGTCAACTTCTTCTCTTGGAGGCTAATAACCTAATACAAGTTATCTTCTTGAGTCGACATGTCTTTTAGGGTTATTAGCCAACTCATTAGGGTTTCTTTGTGCTTCCCAGAATATTCTATTCTCGTCAGGTTTACACGTGGAGGTAAATACTTCCCGCAGCTACCATAATATTAACACTCCCTCCTAGCTAGGGAGGTATTACAGGTAATGGTCTTGAGCAAAAAACATACCATTCACTCGGTAGCATCAACATAGTTGTATAGACTATCTCTTGACTAGATCATGAGCACCACCATCACCATAAGTGTCATCAATTGCATCATCTCTCAGAGCCATACTCTATCTGAGTAATCATAAATGATGCTCACTCCACAGAGTGACACAAGAACCATTCTTCTAATCTAGAAGAATAAATTTTCTGAACCATTTTCTTTCTGGGAAATCTTTGTTCATTGATCATCCATCTAGCTGATAATCATTTTCAACACTGTTGATAGTCTTCAAGTCAATTGGAACAATATCATTCAATAGAACAGAACTGTGTCTATCCATAGTAGTACACAACTACAATCCAATGTTACACTACCACACCAAGTATCACACAGGTACTTGATAAAACAGTGAAACACATCCACCATGGTAGTATACATCTACTGTCTAGAAACATATGGTTTTCATATCAATCATTTGATAACAACATGCACATAAACAATGCTATGATATAAAATGAATCATTTGGGCCATTCTTCCACTCAAATTTGTGAGATATTGGAAGATCATCTGCCCTCAAAAGGGTAAGACATCAATGATGAGTTGTTTGGACTATTATTCTCAAGAAAGGAAGAATAACTGTCATGATTTCTGAGCCTGGACCATTCCCCACCCTAGGCCATTCCTCTGACACTAAACAAAGTGTAACCTGGAGAGATTGAGTCTACCCTAAGGAATGTCTGTCCTTGATTGTTGAACCCGGACCATTCCCCACCCTGGGCCATTCTTCCGGCACTAAACAAAGTGTAGCCTGGAGAGAATGAATTATCCCTAAGGAATGACTGTTCGGACCATTTCCAAAGGAAATGACTGTCCTACACCAACCTCCAAAATGGACCATTCCCCATGTTAACCACAATGGGAAATCATTTTCCAGCGAGGTGGTCCAGTCTTCTTGAGTAACCATCAAGAAGAGAGAATTCCCTAGACCACTTCCAATGTTAGGTACAATGGGAAGTCGGTGTCTATGGTACATCAACAATCTGGACCATTTTCCGAACTGGAAAATGTATGTCCGTTAGAAATCTCAATCCACTTTCCGAACTGGAAAGAAACTGCTCATCCTGGACCATTTTTCGAACTGAAAAATGACTGTCCATCAATCAATACTACATCAGTGCTCCCTCCCAACGTGGGAGTCATATCTTCCTTTTTCAATAAGTAATTCGTTTCCACGAGCTTCAACTTGAGTACGCAAACTCTTTCATCTTGGACAAAAGATTTACCAAAATGTCTACTTATCTTCTCATCTGTGGAGATATGTATTGGAGAACCACTTTCTCCTTTCTAGAATTCATCACGGATAATGTAATTCTTGATTTCAAAGGTACTTTGGTCTAGAACACTAGTTTTCTTTGAAGGCTTCATGTAGCTCTAATCAATAAAGTATATCATTGTTGTAAAACTGGAACATATCCATGTGGCACTTCTTCTGTCATCATGAGATTTGATCTTCTGAGTAATCATCTTGAGACAAGATCTCTATTATAGAAAATATTCACCACGCTTCTGTTGTGCACTGGAGGTTCTCCACCAAGGTATCTTCTTCTATCTTCATACAAGGGTCTCTTTCTAGTATGCTTCAAAGTCTTGAGGTTTCTTTTCATACACTCTTTGTTCAATTTCTCTGGAGAACAGTCTTTGCATTCATCTGATGTAGAACTCCAACCCATGGATATTGCATATGATATAAAGACTCATGTAGAGGTATGTTTGATTAATTGGAACAAGTAATCATCATAGTCTTCTCCCTCCATCTGGGAGAATCTCTAGTTCTGGATCTTGCAATGCTTGCATATATATACATTGTTCTTCATCACAAATTTCAGTTCCTCTTCTTGGTTGCTTTTATTGAGTTCATATAAAGTTGGTGATCTTGTGATTCTTAATACAGTAACTAGTTATTTTGTCTTCTCTTTCTTTCTTGGAATCTTCATGTTCTTCCTGATGTTTCTCTTGGGTCCATGGAGTTTTTTATAGATTCCATGCCCTAAAGATTTCACTTATTCCTTTCATTATAGAATCATGGATGTGGATGGACAACCAGGGATACTTTAAGGCTCCTCTTCGAAGAATACTTCTTCTGAGGTTGAATTGAACACATACTATCTTTCATGGTTTCTACCATGGATATATGCTTCATCATATTCAATGGATCATAAGATTAGCTCCCTCCTAATCCTTGCTTCATGTATGAGTGCATATAATCGACTCCCTCCATCAAACAAAGTCCACGCTCCCATCTGCATCCTTATTGTATTCTGCAATATATAATCGGCTCCCTCTGTCTAACAGAGTCCACACTTCCGTCTTATTTTCTTTTGCAAAACGTCATAAGTCTTTCTCCAATTTCCTCTTGATTGTTGACTTATTTATGTCTTTGTTTCTTCTAAGTCTCTTCATGATTGATTCTGATTTCGCTTATCTTGTAATAGTTTCTACATGATTTTTTTGATGCATTTCATCCTTTCATGTGTATTATCTAACTTGTATAATGATAGCAATCCTTATCTTGTTGTTATTCCATAGGTATAGTTCTTCTTGGAACACATTATCTTCCAATAGATAGATATACAAGATATGTACAGAGTCTATGCAAACAAGATATGTACAAGCACTAAGAAGAGTATTGTTACCTTCAGAAGAAGAAGTTTCTTTCATCCTTCTTAGACTTCTTTGTAGGTTCCTTTTCTTCGACAACTGATGCATCGTGTTTCTCCTTAATTTTCTTTAGCTCGGGACAATGATTCTTGTAGTGACCATACTTTCGATAGTTGAAGCATTGTATTTCTGAAATATCTTTCTCTTGATTTGGCTTCCTCCTTGAACCAATCTTCCTTTTGTTCCTGAAATTCTTGAATCTTGTTGTGAAGGCTTGATCATCGTACTTCTTTTCTAGTTTCTCTTTTTCACTAATCCTGGATTCTTCTTGAGCACAACAAGTCTATAGCTATTCAAATGTAGGATATTCCTTCCTTGTGTTCATGCTTGTGGAAATTGCAACCCATGTCTTGGGAAGACCATTGAGTACTATGTTTCCCAATTCCTTCTCTAAAATGATCTCTTCAATATCTTGTAGTTGATATTTTAACTGGGAGATCCTCACAAAGTGTGATGTTATTCTATCATAATCATTCATCTTCATGTCACAGAGCTCATTCTTTAGACTCATTATTTGCCCAATGTTTCTGACTGAGAAGAGGTTTGTTAGGGAATCATACATCTTCTTCAATGAGTCAAGATGGAGATGTAGGGTATCAAGTGGTATTTTATAGAGTCCACTATGATACTCATGGAATTGATGTCATCGTCTTTGAAATTCTCCATAACTGCAACGTTTTGTAGTTCCTTCTCTTTTCCTTCTTCAAACTTTGGTTCCACGATCTTTCCTTTCATGATATCCAACACTTTATTCTTGGCAAGGATGAGGTCAATCCTTGTCTTCCACGTTCTGAAGTTAGAATCTCCATCTAACTTGTTTTCTGACTTCATAGAGTAAGTCATGGCTGCTTTGACTTGGTCAACCCTAGATTTGACCAGAAACTCAACCTTGATGTCTTGTCTTGCTGAGAGCATCAGGAGATGTGTTAGGCTAGGGCACACTTATCTATATAGAAATTAGGTCAATCCCTTCACTTAAGGTACCTCAACGAGAGGATTATGGTTTCTGCAACTGCACCTGCTAGTAACCCTAGCGACAATGCTTTGGTGAATGCTCCTGCTAGAAATCCTAGCGACAGTTCTTTGACAAGCTTAATATCCTTATGGCTATGTTTCCTTCCAGCGATTAGACTGAATGAAGGAGGTGTGGGCCCATAACCTATTAGAATATGAATGACTGTGCTCGTTTTACCATTGACAATATCACTATTGTCACCCAGCCATAGGCTGAAGCCACCTTCCGAGCACCTTAACCTTGACAGAGAATCACTCCAGAAGAAAACCCTAGGCTAGATAGCCAAACAAGGGGTAGCGCATATTTCCCCAAGGATAGCGTACCAACAAGAGTTGATCATATAGTCCAAACCCTAACCAAGAGATAGTCCAAGCCAAACGTGATCTGCTAGCTGCAACAACTGCAATGGAATCTATCCTCCAAACCTGCGCACAAAACTTGGGCATTGCAGTGCGCACAAGTGTTTCTCTACAATTTTGAGAATGTCTGCCAGAATGAAGACTGACCTCTTGTATTAATAGTAATTATGGCTAACTGTCTGAGCCGACTTCTCATTCTATGTATCTGTCTGTTCAATATATATTATTTCTTTTGGCCGACTTCTTCTCTTGGAGGCTAATAACCTAATACATGTTATCTTCTTGAGTCGACATGTCTTCTAGGGTTATTATCCAACTCATTAGGGTTTCTTCTTGCTTCCTAGAATATTCTATTCTCGTCAGGTTTACACGTGGAGGTAAATACCTCTAGGAGCTACCATAATATTAACATTTTGTACATCAGAGCATCTCGTCCTGATATAATGCAAGTTGTTGGAATGGTAGGTTGTTATCAGTCTTCCCCTAAACAAATTCATCTAGCAGTTGTCGAGAGGATATTCAAATATTTGAAGGGTGCAATGACTTATGATTTGTGGTATCCCAGAAATTAGAACTTGCAATTAAATGCATATTCAAATGTTGATTGGGCAAACTGTTTGGATGAGAGAAAGACCACCAGTGGAGGTGCATTCTTCTTAGGTGATTCACTAGTAGCATGGCTTAGTAGGAAGTAGGGATCTATTTCATTATCAACTACAAAGGAAGAGTACATTGCTCCTGCTACTTGTTGCGCTAAGATTTTATGGATGATACAAACTCTTGCAGATTTGAAGGTAACTTATACTGATCCAATTCCACTTCACTGTGATAACACTAGTGCCATTAGTTTCTCGAAGAATCTCGTCCTCCATTCAAAGACAAAGCATATCCCAATAAAGTATCATTTTCTCAAAGAGCAGGTTACAAACAGAGTTGTTTAGCTGAATTATGTTCCTTCCATAGAACAAATTGTAGACATCTTTACTAAACTCCTAGCCAAGACATCTTTTGAATATCTTCGTCAAAAGTTGGGTGTCATCCCTACTCTCACCTAAGAGATTCTATCTTGTCAGGGGGAGTATGTGTTGGTTGAATATCTAATACCTCTGAAAAGTACTACAATAGCTCAGGGGGAGCATGTTTTCTTTGACATTGATGTCAAAGGGTGAGAAAAGGTATGGTCATGCTACAGTTGGAGGTCTATGCAGAATAATGCAGTCATTCAGGGTTTCCATCAATGCCAAAGGGGGATATTGTTGACATGTTTACAGACAGAGTGTGTTTGTCATTGATGGAAAGAACAACATTTATGATGGCATGTTTACATGCAAGAATAGCAACGAACCAAAGCTTGAGAGACCAGAATATGAGAAAGGAAAAATGTGTCAGGTGGGCACCAAAAGTCTTTTGGGAAGACGCAGATGACCAAGCTCGAGAAGCTCAGAAGAGATAGCATAGATTTGCATGCAGATAGTGCAGAGTTGCACACAGAGTGAAAGTGTTCACCAGGGCCGAGGGTAAATTTTTCCAAAGCTCAGGAGAGATAGCATTCTGAGACGCATAGACGAGATCCCATACATCAAGGCTCTCAGAAGGATCAAAGGTCGTGACCTTTGACACTTAGAGATTTGAAAAAGCCAAATATCGGGAGGAGGAGTGACATTGATCATTGGATTGAGCACTGTGAATGATCTGGTTCGTCAGATCAGAGTCCATACAGGAGGAGCACGTAGAGAAGGAGATTAGACCTTAGCCGTTGGATCAGAGCGTGAAGGACTAGAAACCATTGGATCCAGTATAACTGTGAAGAGGATAATGGCTGAGAGCCATCCTCCAACTCCGTGAAATGTGAAGTCACTATTAGATCTAAGTCATCAGATCCAGAGGACACATAGCGAGAGATCAACATTTCACTGACTCATGAGCTGGAGAGGTCAAAGGTGAGAGTTGTAGGAATTCGTGAAATGCGAAGTCGCGAAATGATATGGGTCATCAGATCACCACGGATCATGGGTCGTTGATCTGGAGCAGGTTTCAGAAAATTAGAAGTCGGGAGAGTCAGGGTTGACTCACATCTAAATGCTTGACATGCGAAATCACGATTTGATCACAGTCATTGATCAAAAGGAGAGATGGAGTAAATGACAGTCATCAGATCAGTTTGAGGTGGAAGGACAGGATAAGCTAGAAGAGATGCATCGTAGATAGATCGAGTCATCGATATAAGATCATGATCGATGAACAACATTCACTTCAGATATAAATATGTGAGGAGGTTACATGCTGGAAAGTTTGAGATTTGAAAAACCCGAAGCCCGAAAATATGAAATAAATAAGGACCATCGGAACTAGGGAACATACGATGCCCGTTAGATCAGGGAGGTCTATGTCAGCAGACCACGTCAGTAAGACTACGTCAGCAAGGAAACGTGGCGCAATCAGACAATGTCAAGTGTCAAGTTGATTCGGCATTTCGGGTATGTGCACATCACAAATCAGAGTGACACGTGGCAGACACTCGGCTCATTCCACGTCATCAAGTGACTTAAGCAAAGGACGTCACTCCAAGAGTTTTACTTCGAGAGTTTCACCACCAACACAAAGGACATATTTTTGAATTCCCGAAGGCCGAAGTTGCGAAGGACCAAAGTGATGAAGGGCCGAAATTTTGAAGAGCCGAAGTGTTGAAGGACCGAATTCGCGAAGGACAGAGTCCCAAACTCCTGAAGGTCAAAGTCCTGAAGTAAATCTCAGTCATTGATGTAGGAAGGTGAGATCTGGTCCACATACTTGAGAGGACAGATATGAACCGTCCATTCAAGAGCATCATCAATATCATGAGATCGACGTTCATGCTCCATTATGGGGCCAAAACATGCTCAGGTCTTAATTTTTCATGAGCGGGTCACAATGGAAACCACGGTTTTGGAGAAAGGACGCGTGGAGGCTTGTAGTGAATTGCAGGGTGAATAGTGGGTTGCCCTCAAACTTCCTATGGACGCATCTGCAATCATGTGGTCATGTGAAGTTCATAGCCCAAGGTCATATCATGAAAAATGAGCTAGCGCTCACTAAACGGAGCTTGGGAATCACCTTTAGAATAGGCATATGGTTACCGCCAGAGGTCACGTGAAGAAAGGGGCTTAGAAGCCAAAGAATCCATAATTAACTAACTTTAACTACCAGAACGAAGTGATTGTATCGGCTAGAGAACTCGATGAGTTGCATGGTGATCGCTAGAGAAGCTGAAGAGTCTTGATGTATCTATCAATGGAATGAAGACTCATCATAGAGACGATTGACAGATGGAAAAGCGTCAAAGACTGTAACTTTAACAAAGAGGATAATCTCAACTGGCACAGAGAAGATGAAGTGTCACACATCTAGTAAAGGTCAATGAATCTCAGGATAATGATCGTTGGTGATGAACAGATTCAACATAACTGCCAGAGAAGATGAAGTGTTGCAATGATTATCTGTCAAAGGAATTGGCATGATAAATATACACAGAACAGAGAATAGAGGGTTGCTTCAGTTGAGAATTATTCATGCGGGTAGAAGCATGATATGCATAGGAGCTGGAGTGCAAAGAAGAGGCATAACGCATAGAATGGACATGGTGATCATAGCATAAAAGGAAGAAGAACAGAAACGGTAAGAGATGCGTGCAGGAAGACATTGATGCAAGTAGAGCAGAGCAGTGTAGCAGAACAATGATGATATTGGTAATCCATTGATAAATACCGTATCACTGTAATAAATTTATGAAAAGAAAAGATTTATATTTTAGGGTGGTAGGGAGGTTCTAGGGAGGACTGTTGTCCTTAGAGTTTCAAGTGAGTGCTTGAACATAGGGAGTTGTAGCTTCCATATGGTTTCATCCAGAAAAACCAGGGTGGTAGGGAGGTGTTAGGGAGTATTGTTGTCCTCAGAGTTTCAAGTGGGTGCTTGAACACAGGGAGTTGTAGCTTCCATCTGGTTGCAACCAGAAAAACCAGAGTGTCAGGGTGGTGCAAGGGAGAACTATTGTTCTCTGTTATACAGGTTGGTGCCTGTGTAACTGGAAGTTGGTGCTTCCATCCAGTTGGTGTTGGAACACTCAAGGAGTTGGTGCTTCCTTATAGTGGGTGCTAGAGAAACCAAGGAGTTGGTGCTTCCTTCTAGTGGGTGCTAGAGAAACCAGAGAGTTGGTGCTCTCACCAAGTTTTTGCTTGTAAAACAGAGGCGGTAGCCTCAAAAGGAGTTGGTGCTCCTAAGAATGATAATTTACAAAAAATAAAGATCACTTATCATATCAAGAAGAAGAGTTTTTTCCCTTTATGGGTTTCCTCAGGAAATATATATCTCTGTATATTTCATGTCTATGATTGATGTTGAATAGTCTATTGCTTACTTCCCTACATTATGGTGATCACCATTGAGTTATCTGTAAAGAGTTTAAAATGGGAATAATTGTTTAATCATAGTAACAACTGATTCACCCCCCCCCCCTCTCAGTTGTCCAACATGGTGTCCATCCATATAAATGCTTGATTAAGTCCCAGTTGTCAGATTAAAGCAACGATCAACTTAAAGTCTCGAAATGTTGAAGTCACTTATGATCATTGATCGTGCAAGAGGGTACGTGTCAATGGATCGTGAACTCTGAGAGAAACTACTCCTGGAAAACACGAAGGAGAAAGGTTTGAAATTGCCGAAGGCCGAAGTACCGAAGAAGAGGATAGTCGTTGGAATAAGGAGGAAAGGTGTCTGCAGATCATCAACTCCGAAAGATTGTTGTACGGAAGAAATGAAAGTTTGAGAATTGAAAGTCCCGAAGGTCGAGCTCGCGTAGGAGATCCTAATTGTAGATTCAGGGAGACATGTCAATAGATATTCCACTCCAGAAGATTGTCATATGGGAAAAGCGATATTTGACATGTTGCAAGTCTCAAAGTTCTGAAGGGAGAAGTCCTGAAGTCCTAACAGTCATCCATCATTGAGAGATTAAATCGTGACCATTGATTCTAATAAAGCACTCAAGCACTTGTTTGGCCTAGCATTTGGTTACTGCCATTGGTCATATGGTATAAGAGATTTAAATGAAAATATAATACGTCGTTGTAATTGGTAAGACTGTGGTTCTGTAACGCTCGGTCACATGTAATGGTTTGAGGGAAGCGCCTCCACAAAAAATTGGTTTCTGTGAAAATAACACAGATCCGGGATCGAGTTTAAAGGATGAAATTGATCCATATGTGATCAATTTACGAAAAGCCTTCATAGTGAAAGTAATAATCAATGATTATGGTTAATTTAAAAAAAGATATGCGATGGTTCAAAACCAAGGGACACAATGTATCACTCTCACACTATTTTGAAGAATATATAAACAAGGAAGAGTGTTGAGAAGAAAATTGTCTTTGTACTCCAGATCAAAAGCAAAAGCAGATTCCAGGAAGGAAAGATGAAAATACTTATGAAAATAAGCATGGTTGGTTGGTGCAAGGGTAGGTTGGTGCCTGCAAAGGGAATTGGTTCTTCCTTGTTAGTTGTAGCTAACTAAATAGGGGGTTGTAGCCTCCTACCAGTTGGTACTGGTAAAAAAAGGGTGTGGGTGCATCTTGATCAGTTGGTGCTGATTGAAAAGGAAGAATTTATTCCTTCTATGTAACATGTAAAAAAGAAATTTGCAGTTAATAGAAAAGAGTTTGTGGTTTTTCCCATTTGGGTTCCATGATAAGATATTGTGTTAAAATTATGTTTGCATTAA
>JZKD02S0273198.1:87971-99086 GCA_000966675.3 Picea glauca
CCCCTATTTAATGGTGAAGACTATGTCTTCTGGGGTGTTAGAATGAAAAGATATCTTATGTCCATTGGACTGTAAGTATGGACATTAGTGGAAAAGGGATATGATGTTCCAAAAACCACTCCCACAGAAAAAAAAGACAAGAAAATTTTTTAGGACCATGCAAAGGCTTTAAACACACTACAAGCTAGACTGAGTAAGAAAATCCTTGCTAAGGTACTAGACTATAATAATGCAAAACAAATCTGGGATAAATTGGAAACCATATATGCAGGAGATTCCAAGGTAAAGAGGTCCAAACTCCAGACTCTCAGAGTACAATATGAAGGTCTGAAAATGAAGGATGAAGAGAATATCTCAAAGTACTTTGAAAGAATTGATAGTATTGTTAATGCAATCAAAGGATTGGGAGTAGAAGTGTCAGACAATGAGCTAGTTGAAAAAGTACTAAGAACACTAAACCTAAAGTGTCCTCTCTTGAATATTGGGAAAATCTAGATAAACTCCCCATGGACGAATTGTATGGTATCCTCACTGCCTATGAGTTAATATTGGGTCATGAGAATCACTCACAAGGAGAGGAAACCTTCAAGGTACTCAAGAAAACAAAGAATCAAAAGTAGAAACTTCAATCCAGCCATGATGAAGAATCTGATGTGGAAGAAGAAAATTTCATTAAAAAACGTCAGAAAGGATCAGGGAAGTACAAAGGCAAGTCTCCTTTCAAATGTTTTAACTGTGGCAAGGTTGGCCATTTTGCAACCAAGTGTCCCTATCCCAAGGACGACCCTGAACAAAAGGAAAAAAATGAACAGAAAGAAAAGGATATGGAGAAACTCATGACCAATCTAAAAAACAAATCCTAGAAGAAAATAGGATCGAAGAAAGTCTGGAAAAGTCTCTTAAAGAAAAACAAATAACCTGTGAAAGAATGGAGGCAGAAATAGTTCACCTGAGAAAAGAACTTGATGCAAATCTCATACAAACAAAATATGAAAATAGCTCTAAGATACTAGATAAGATTATTACAACACAAAGAGATTTAGGTAATAAAAATGGAATAGGCTATTCTCAAGAAGAAATCCAAGTTAATTCAAAATCTTATGCAGATACTCTCCTCAATACATTCAAGAAGAAAAATGAAGAGAAGACAAGAAATGATCAGAACTCCAGAGGACCACTTCCACCCATAAATAAGGAAGATAAGACAATACCAAAGAAGTTCTATCAAAACAGGTATCCTCACATTTTCATTGGTTATTGCTTTGCATGCTTTAATTTTGGACACAACGCTATGAATTGTAGAGCATATAGAAGGAAACATTTGAGGGTTAAGAACTATAACCGTAAAGATAACCAAGCAATAAATCAAGTCAAAAGAAGAAACTATAACTCCTTTGCACCTCTACAAGAAGTGGACCTAGAATGCTTCAGATGCCATAACTATGGACATAAGGCCAGTAATTGAAAATTAATGGAAGTCTAAGAAAAACCAAGATTCATTAGAGAGCAAAAGAAGCTTTGGAAAGAAAAAACACCAAAGAAGGAATGTCTTATTGCCTTAAAATCCCAAGATAAATAAGATCTCTGGTATTTTGATAGTGGGTGCTCAAAACATATGATAGGAAACAAAGAGAATTTTTTGAACTTAAAGAAACAAAAAGGTAAAGTTACATTTGGTGACAATGCTTCAGGTAATATACTTGGGAAAGGCACTATGAGTTTGGGAAAATACAAAGCCAAGAATGTGTTGCTTGTTGAAAAACTGAAACCTAACCTATTAATTGTCAGCCAAACCTGTGATGAAGGGCACTTTTGCATCTTTGATTCCCAGAAATGTGAGATTAGGAGAGAAGACACAGGAAAACTGATTGGTACTGCCTCTAGAACTCTCGAAAATGTATATATAGTAGATGCAAAATTGAATGAAGAATGTCATATGAATCTAGTAGATGAAAGTTGGCTATGGCATAGAAGGTTGGGGCATATTAACTTTGACAATCTAGTAAAAGTCAGCAATCTTGGTGCAGTAAAAAACTTGCCAAAGATCATAAAGCCCTCAAATACTATGTGTAGGCACTGTCAACTAGGGAAGAAAACTAGAATAAGGTTCAAAGGAAAATAATACACAACCTCAAAACCTTTAGAGATTGTTCACATTGACCTATGTGGACCTAAAAGGACCAAGAGTTTTTAAGGAGAGTCTTACTTTATGTTGTTCATTGATGATTTTACTAGAATGGTTTGGATGTGTTTTCTCAAAGAAAAATCAGAAGCACTTAACAAATTCAAAGCCTTTAAAACTCTTGTTGAAAATGAAAAGGAGACAAAAATGAAATGTCTCGGATCAGACAATGGTGGTGAGTTCACCTCAAAAGAGTTTGATCTCTTTTGTGAAACCCGTGGAATAAAAATACAATTCTCTACTGCTAGAACACCTCAGCCAAACGGGATTGTGTTGGCAGCCATTTCTCATTTTTATTCTATCCTTATAAGCTACCTACACAAGTGTTTTGGAACCCTTGATTCTCATCACAATCTTTTGAATAAAACGACATGATTATTTTGCGCATTCGCACACCTGCCTTTTGTTTTCGTTTCCACGACTACAAGCATGAAAACCTTGAGTTCGAAGTCATGTCAATGGAATTAAAATCATCACTAAATTATTATGGTTACTCTTGTTTATGTGGTCATTTCACTTCTAACTCAATGATGGTCACACAGTTGGCAAGACACCAAATCTTTACTCACTTTGCATTTTTTTGTTAATATGACTTCATTTTATAAGATTGTGATGCAATGGTATTATGGTGATTGTGATCGAATCCTTGATACAATGGTGGTTTGATGTTCTATTGTCTTTGATCAAATTTCTTGGTGCAATGGTTTCATACAACGCATAAGTTTTATGGTCAAATCTTTGGTGCTAAATTCGAAATATTGTTTTGTTTTAAATCATGCAAACACTATTGTTTGCGCATATATTCGGGTCGACTTATCATAGTTTTCAATAGTTGTTTGATTGGCATTGCTTTTAACACACACCAATAGTGATTTGAATCACCATAGCGCCATCGATTGTACATTTCAATATGAATGTTTTGCATGGGTTCATTTCATTCCACCACCCTCGCACACTTAGGCATTAATGTCTGCCTTGTATCTCGGGTTACCTCTGTTTGTTTTGGGGAAACCTGTGAGCACTTGGTCATGTGCCTAGCCTATCAAACCCCCTCACCATTTACCCTATTGACTGTGTTCTCTCTCCTATGGCTACTGTAGTGTAAATTGAACCCCGTAATTTCCTTCCAGAGACACGTTTTTGCATGGGCGATCCTGGAAAAACGGTTTTGAATCCGATCAAACCCTTGAAAACCCAGAACCGAAATTAGCCCCTTTACCTTCATCATGGGAGATTTCCTCAGAAATTGGGTTATTACAGAGATATAGCTCGTCCTTTACAGGTCAAATTTCAGATCTTCTCCGTGGTTGAAAGGTGCGTTTTGGTCTGTTTGTTTTTGTTGAAACGTTTATTATTTATCCAGGCCTGTGCCTCAAAACCCTTCTCACTTGTCCTGCCATTCCCCCTCCTACACTTAGCCTCCCACTGTGAACCCTTGATCAATTCAAAGGATATTCAACCAGTCTGCCAACAAGTTTTTCATATACAAGACATGTGATTTTTAAAAGAAAAAAACGTGTAAGTAGCTACAACCATCATGATTCAACTTGATACAATGGCTGGTATGATTTTGTTTAATTTTAGCATGATTTTGTCTTTCTTGAATTAGAATAAATGATTTTGTTTGCTAAATCGAATATAGTTCTGTGTGGATTGAACTGATTTAACATGATTTTTTTGTTCTTAATTAGCATAAATGATTGTATTCGTTTTGAATTAGTAACAAAAGAATTGTTTGATAGATCGCACACATTCCTGTTACCATTCAATTAATTCATTACGATTTTGTTTGTTTTGATTGGCATAAAAATATTTGGTTTGTTTTTTTATTTTCTTAGGTAATAAAGGCTCTATTTGATTGACTGCATGCACTTCTGTTATCATTGGATTATCTCAAAATGATTTTGTTTGTAAATATGACCAACTACAAAATTGTGAGATTCGGTTAGCTAGTCATAAAAGTTGTATTTTTGTTGATTTACAACTAAACACTATCTAAATTTGTTTATTTCTGTCCATCTACATGTACAAACAAATTTCAATGGGAATTGGATCTGTTGTGGCAGTTTAGAACATGCTTTTGTTACACAGCTTTTGGTTTAAGTTGTTAGTCTTAGGCAGAAATAGAGATTTGGGAGATTGTTCC
The DNA here is from genome assembly GCA_000966675.3 of Picea glauca. Classification (NCBI taxonomy): domain Eukaryota; kingdom Viridiplantae; phylum Streptophyta; class Pinopsida; order Pinales; family Pinaceae; genus Picea; species Picea glauca. Next base: position 92,300 of record JZKD02S0273198.1, read on the forward strand.
CATATTTTTTCCAAACAGTTTTTGATAATTCCCACAGGGATGTTTTACCCTGTGGCCTTTATATACTCATTAATTTTTGTAATGAACCCATCACTGTTGGGAGAACAAAGACTATGGACTTATGATGATACAGATTCGAATGGAAGTGGATCTTTTGTAACAGCTTTAGCTTTCAATTTATCATACTTTCGTTCAAGTTTTGTGCATTTTAATTTGTGATCAAGTTATTGACTACTTTAGATATCAGGACTTGTTACAGGTTGATGCGTTATGATTTAAATTATGTCCGTAGTTGATGTATCTCGTTTTTCTAACAACAATCACTCTGTTTGAATTTAATTAACAGAAGGTTTATCTTCTTAATTAAATGAACGATTATATGCAAATCTTCGCACCGGGATTTATCTAAATGTGATGATTTGTAAACTTTAAGATTGATTTCGTTTTATGTCTTGTTTGTTTTGTCATTCGTATTCAAAGAGCACTGCTGCTTCCTGTTTACAATAAGCTTGTGGAAAATCTGGTGCGGGTTTCCTCCCATCAAACAACTAGATCAAGTACTGTGCACAGGACAAATAGGAAGCGTTACTTCAGGTCAATTTGTTATTTGCAATTTAACAGTTAATAAATTCGAGGATTCTCAGTAGTTTAGATATATATATAGTTCAAATTTACAGTTAGGATTATTATTTTAATTGCTCAGCTTAGTTAGTTTTTATTTCTCTTCTTTCGTAGAAAAGATATAAAAAATCAAAAATAAGGGTTTCGCTGTCATAAGACATTTTACAAATGATTTTGCAAGTTTCGATTAAAATTTGTATTCTGTAAATGCTGTACATATTAAGATTTAATTATGTTGATATATGAACATTTAATTAAGTAGAATTATTGTTTTATGATATTAGTTAGTAAACTGTATATATAGTTTTTGATTTGTATATAGTTTGTTGTAGTTTCCTTTTTGTTTAGATTAGTTTCCTTAGCTTAGTTTTTCTTTCATTTTCTTAGGACTTAGATCGGCCAATGGAGCCGCTAAACCCGTCGGAGTGGATCATCCCAAACGGCTTGGGTTATTTAGACAACCCCGGACTGGATCCACCCCTCCAATTGGCAAATGTTCAATTTCGCCCATCAACAGATTGCTGAGAGAAAGAATAGAACAATCCAAGAGGCTGCAAGGACTATGCTCAATGAAGAAAAATTGTCTGATGGATATTGGAGGGAAGTTGTAAGCACAAAAGTATACATATTGAACAGAGTTCATCTCAAGTTTAATAGTGATAAGACTCCTTATGAATTATGGCTTGGAAGAGCTCCATCGATAAAATACTTCAAGGTCTTTGGAAGTAAATGCTACAACAAAAGACTTGATGAGAATCTTGGAAAATTTGATGCCAGATCTGATGAAGGTATTTTTCTTGGATATTCTTCTAACAAGAAATCATACAGATGCTACAATATTAGATCACATAAGATTGTTGAGAGTGTAGATGTCAAGGTGGATGACCTAAAAACGTTAAGAATCAAAAATCAAGAGAGTATACTTGAAAGTGAAGATGAAGATGATGATGAGACAATTGGAACACAAGTAGAAGAAGTAGAAGAAAATAAATAAAGGGAATATGATGATATGCATACGAGTGAAGATGAATAATATATTCAATAATATATAAGACAATAATTCCCAAGAAGAGACACAAAGGCACCCTCAAGAATGACTCACAAGAATCATCCTAAAGAACTGATTATTGGAGATATGAATGATGGAGTGCACACAAGAAGACAACTATTGTATCAAATAGAAATAGCATTGTTGTCACACATTGATTCCAGCTCAATCAAATATGCATGTAAAGACGATAATTGGGTTAAATCTATGAATGAAGAATTGGACCAAATTGAAAAAAATCAAACTTGGGAACTAGTTCCAAGACCAAAAAATAAAAATGTCATTGGAATTAAATGGGTGTATAAAAACAAAATGAATGAGAATGGGCAAGTAATCATAAACAAAACCATATTGGTATGTAAAGGGTATGCTCAGGTTGAAGGAGTAGACTATGAAGAAACCTTTGCACCTATGGCTAGATTAGAGGCAATTAGGATGTTCCTAGCTTTATCCAGTTACAAAAAATTTAAAGTATACCAAATGCATGCCATGTCAGCGTTTCTCAATGGAAACTTAGAAGAGGAAGTCTATATTGAACAAACCAAAGTATTTCAATTAACTAACAAAGGAGACTATGTCTGTAAATTAAATAAATCACTCTATGGGCTAAAACAAGCACCCAGAGCATGGTATGCAAGGCTAGATTCTTATTTAAAAAAACAAGGCCTCAAAAAAGGATCAACAGACAACAATATTTATCATAAAATTGTTGGTAATAACATGATTATTGTGGAAGTATATGTTGATGATATTATATTTGGTAGTGATGATGAAAAAATGAGTAAGGAATTTGCTAGGAGGATGCAACAAGAATTTGAAATTTCTTTGCTTGGTGAACTGAATTTATTTCTAGGACTACAAATAATACAATCCAGAAGAGGATTCTTTATCCATCAGTCTAAGTATGTTAAATATATACTTTAGAAATTCCAGTTAGAGGATTGCAAACCTGTCAGTACACCTATGACAGTTGGGTGAAAACTAAGCAAGGATGATGAGTCCAAAGATGTAGATCCAAAATACTACAGATCAATGATTGGGAGTTTTCTCTATGTAACAACTTCCAGACCTGATGTCAAGCAAGTTGTTGGGATGGTGGCTAGATTCCAATCAACACCAAAGGAGAGCCATGTTCAAGCTGTAAAAATAATCTTTAGGTATTTGAAAAGAACCATAGATCTTGGTTTGTGGTACCCAAGCAAGGATTCATTCACTTTAAAAGCCTATTCAGATGTTGATTGGGCAGGTAGTGTAGATGACAAAAAAATTACAAGTGGAGGATAATTCTTTTTGGGAGAATTATTGGTAGATTGGATGAGCAAGAAACAATCCTCAATTTCATTATCTATCACTGAAGTTGAGTATATTGCAGCAGCATAATATTGCACACAAGTGGAGTGCATGAAACAAACCCTACAAGACATCAAAATAGTATTTGAAAAACCTACAATATCTACTATGATAATACAAGCACGATAAATCTCTCCAAGAACCTTGCTCAACACTCCAAATCAAAACATAGTCCAATAAAATACCACTATCTAAGAGATCAGGCTAAAAATAAGAACATTAAATTGGAGTATGTCCCGACACAAGAACATGTGGCAGATATTTTCACAAAACCCTTAAGAAGAGATGTATTTAAATATCTCAGGAAAAAATTGAGGTAATCCTTCTTCCAACCTAAATCTCTCAAGAAAATAATGCATCCGTTGGCACCTATTCAGGGGGAGACAAAAATCAATGTCAGAGGGAGTCATTCAGTTATGACAGGAAAAGTGTGATTGCAGGAGGAGTTACCAATGGTCAAGACTATGATCATAAGTATTTAGACAGGCAGATCATAGGAGAAGAAACACTTTTTCCATTGATGTCAAAGGGGGAGAGTAACTTCAAAGGAGAGAAGTATCGTCACAGGGGGAGATTGTGTATGAAGTTTGTGAGTTTCCATCAATGACAAAGGGGGAGATTGTTGGACATAGTGTCATTGATGTATTGTCATTGATGTCAACAATCGATATCATTGATGTGATGATAAAATGAGACAAAAGATCAGGAGGTTTAGCGAATGAAGATCAAAGCTCAAAAGAGATGGCACGGTGAATTTCAGAAGAATTGTTGGAGGAATAGTCAACAGTATATAATGACTGGCGTCAAACAGAGTGAAGAGTATGCAGAGATCAAATCTCAGAAGGAAAAGCGTAAGCTCGGGATGAGAAGCCTCAGCAGTCGTCCGATCAATAAATTGACTGTGTTGATCATATCATATTACGAGAGTCCGTCATATGAGTGACCATGGGCTTGAGGACCGTTGGAGGATTGTTACCGTTGGATTTGCAAGCCAAATCAACGACAGGGATAGATTGCAGAGATCGAAAGGAGAATTAAATGACTCGCCAGTTCCAATCCCGCAATTAGTCAGGACCGTCTGATCCTATAGCTTTGAATATCGACGATTAGGGTTGATCCAACAAACAATCATATTAGGTCAGATTAAGTCATGACCGTTGGATGCGCGATCGCCAAATCAACAACAGGGATAGATTGCACAGATCGAAAGGAGTATTAAACATTGTGCTATTTCCAATCCCACAATTAGTCAATACTATCAGATCTTACAACCTCAAAGATCGACGACTGTGGTTGACTCACCAATAAATGCACAACTTCAAATTGCGGAGCTCAGGTGACGAGTTAAATCACTTGCAAGTTATGGTTTCATAATCATCCTTGATCGTTGATCTGCTTCAAGTGTCTTCACAACCGTTGGATCACTTTAAGTGGAAGGATAGGATAAGCGGGGAAAAATTATTGAGAACTCGATTATCCGAATACCCATCAGCCATTGGATCACTTTTGAGTGGAAGGACAGGACAAGCAGACAGACCGGAGATCTTGATTATCCGAATTCCCATCAACCATCAAATCAAATAAAGTGGAAGGATAGGATAAGTTGGAAGGTCGTTGGATTTAAACCAAGACAAAGTAGCATCGCATACAAATCAATCCATTAATCTAAGACCATGATCGACGAACAACATTTAGTTTGGGTTAAAATATGTGAGGAGTTTACACTTCAGGGAATCTCACTTCGGAAGAAATGGCAACTTGAAAATTCAAAATACTTGAAGTCCCAAAATCTGAAATGAATAAGGACCATCGGATCTAGACGATATACGATGATCAGTGGATTAGGGTTTTGGGTCAACAGACCACGTTAGCAAGAAACTATGACAAACCACATCAGCGAGGACACGTGGCACAGTCAGAGAATGACAAGTGTCAATTTGATATCAGTATTTCAGGTATATGAAAATCAAGAATCTAAGTGACACGTGGAAGCTACTCGGCTCGTGACACGTCATCAAGTGACATAAGCAAGTTACATCACTATGTAAGTTTTACTTTGGGAGTTTCACCACTAGAAAATGACAAAAGATCTGAAGTCCCAAAGGAAGAAATCCTGAAGTAGACATGGTTCATCTGATCTGTAGAACACTTAGGCCTTATTATTAGCCATTGATCAAAAACAAAGTGGAAGGATAGTGTAAGTAGAATAGCTGAAGTCCCGGAGTTAATGGTGGCCATCCATCTAAATTCTTGATTAAGTTCCATTCATCAGATTAATGAAATGATCAGCCTAAAGTCTCGAAGTATCGAAGTCACTTATTGTTAGGACCACACAATGTACCTTTTTGCCTATACTTTTTGCCACTAGTATACTCTTGATCACCCATATTTAGACTCATACTATCACTTTATCTGATCATCCCAAAGGTATACAACGTCCCTTCTCATTACTATATGTTTAATCTATTTTGCATAATATTTTACATCACTCTCGTACTTAACCATTGATTAGAAATGCATAAGTGTCCAAAACTGCAGATTTGCATTTGAGGCCTATTGTTGAAACACAGAACTGTCCAAGGTCGTTGTTGTTGAAACACAGAACTGATGCTGAAACATGGAGCTGCTACACAGTCCGAGGTCGCAGGTGCTGAAACAAAGAGCTGCCTTATAGTTTGAGGACGCAGATGCTGAAACACAGAGCCATTACACAGTCAAGAGTCGGAGATGCTGAAACACGGAGCTGTTACACAGTCCAGAGTTATAGATGCTGAAACACAGAGGAAACCGCCAGAATCGACGATGCTGAAACACAAGGAAGCCGCCACAGTCAGCGGTCAACGCAGTCAGAGTGCAATTCACGTGGCTAAAACAACCCGCAAATTGCGATGCTGAAACAACATCAGCAACAATGAGAAGAAGCTGTTACACCAGTCGTAATAGCAATACCTTGTTCAGTTCCTGTAATAGCATTCCGTTGTGTGAGACTAGGACATCCTATGCTGATTTAGAAAGAAGATTTGATTTAGGATAAGATTCAGATATGCATTGTAATTATGGTATTGAATGGATTTCCTCTTTAAATCAGAGGAAATCACCATTCGAGGGATCCAAGTTTTATGTATTGAAGTAACTCCAGAGAGCGGGACGTATTCTATTTTTCCAAATTGTAATGTGATATTTCGACAGATGAATATAAGACTGCTTTGAGTATCCTTCTCTAGCTTTTTCGTTTCAGGGGAATCTTGTGAGAAGGGAGGGCCCACCTTCTTCACAAGATTCACCCATTAGTTAGAAGTGTGTTAGTACAAATTCTGTTTATGCTTTGTTTAACTGTCGTTGCTGAAACACTGTTTTTAATGGATTCCGCTTTGCTGAAACACTACTGACTTTGTCTTAGTTTATTGAATGGAATTTGTAATTATTTTTATCAACAATATTGTGTGATGATTTTATGAGGTTAAGCAGAGACCGGGTTAAAGGTTCCTTCTTAGACAGGAAGGAATCAGAATATCCTATCTTCTGTAGAATTCATTCACTTCTACCAGTCTGCTAGCCAGAGGCTTGGTTAAAGGTTCCTGCTCAGACAGGAAGGAATCAAAACACCTTGTCTTCTGTAGATTTCATTTACATATACAAGTGTGCTAGCCAGAGATTGGGTTAAGGGTTCCTGCTCAGAAAGGAAGGAACCAAAACATCATGTTCTCTGTAGACTTCCATTATTTCTGCAATTGTGCTAGTTAGAAACTGGGTCAAGGATCCCTGCTC
>JZKD02S0273198.1:120524-157476 GCA_000966675.3 Picea glauca
TTTGAGACAACCGGGTTATAGGAAACTGTGCCCAACCCATGTTCGAGAGAAGAAAAATTGATTTCAGAGGAGCCAACCATTTCATACCTTGAAGTGGAAGCTCTTGGTCCATACGAACCTTCAAACACTGATCTATCAACGCCCAACGTCGTACAATTTTATCCTTACGAGTGCCTAATAGTGTCTCAAGAAGCAATGGAACCAAACACTACTACTTCTTCCAGGAATACTCATATTCCCTCCATGACTATCACTACAAGGGGTGTTCCACCTCCTAACCAACCATTGTTGGTCCAAGCCACTATGGTCTCGACTGCTTCTATCTCGGGCAACGGTCTGGTTCCGTCTATGGCGGTGATCACTGCTCCATTTACCCAGAGTGTGGCAAGCTTTCCGTTCTCATATGGGATGCATGGATTCAGTCCGAGTACTGTACTTTCCTCCTCCAATCTATAGACTTTAGGTCTAGGGGAAAGGAGTTCCAACACACTTCTGCAAGGATCTATGGGGGGCACTTCAGCTCCCTTTATCGCTTTCCCTTACGGTGGGGGTCATGTACCTCCTTCGTCCCCTTCGCTCAACGTTGTTCATCAAAACTCCATTGGGCCAAACGTAAACTCATTTGGAGTAGGTAGTCAAGCACTCCCTTATTATAACATTCTAGTTGGTTCGACACCTTTCTCTTTTTTTAGCACATTTGGTCACAACACCTTCTCATCGATGTTTGTCTCGGTCAGGGGAAAATCTGGTTATGGACAACAACATCCTATATAGGGTACTATTCCTACACAGGGGGGCACACTTAAGAATTCCTTCCTCACAAGGACCTTGGAATCCATGTCAGGGATGTCGATCGAGGGTAACCCTTTCCATACCCAATGGAACCCTGGGCAAGGCTCAACACCTATTCCCATCGGCTTAGTAGGGGGAAACCCTTCCCAAAATCCCTAGAATGTGACGCAAGCCCAGCCCTTTACGTCCTATTCCGGGAATCAGCCGATGATGTATCAACAAGTGCAGAATCCATACGCTGGTCACGTCCATGTTTATTACCAAAGCCCTGACCAACAACCTAACTTTTCCAGGCAACCTAGTGCTAGCCAAACTTCAGGCTCCTTTTTCCCTGGTTAAAATCCACAACCCAAACTACCCTTTCTGGAGAATCTACACTTGCCAAGCTTGATAAGGTTATTAAATGACCCCATCTGTCATGATACAAGTTGGCCTCCTATGCCGACCAAGTTTCCTTCGGACATTCCAAAGTTTGAAGCCAGCCTAACGAAGATCTGGGAGATCACGTGACTACCTTCCACTTATGGTGCTCATCCAACTCTTTGAGAGACAACTCCGTCCAGTTGCGATTGGTTCAACGCACTCTCATAGAGAGTGTTATGAAATTGTACATCGAGATCGACCACTCATGATACTCTTCCTTCGACGAATTGGCAATGGCTTTCTTAAACCATTTCCAATTACCTGTGAGATACGATGTCGACACTGAATTGTTGGCCAACTTCGAACAGAAAAAAGTGGACCATATCTCAGATCACATTTGAGAATGGAGACGTTGGAAGAGTTTGATAAAAGTGCTAGTCCCACCAACATTCCTACTAGAGTGGTTCCTTAAGTCTTTGGTACCCTAATTATCTAAAGACATTGCAACATCCGGGGTGTTTTTCGAGGAAGACGCGATAATGAGAGCTCAACAGCTAGAGCTGATTTACTCCCAATCTAGTTTATTTTACAAAATTTTGTCAGATGCACCGAGTTTAATACTTGACAAGACCAGACAGAGGTCTAGACCACATGCTGATGACATCATTGGTTCAGCACAAACGAATCCCATCGATCCATTGTCAAATTAATTGCAACAATTGTCGATGCAGTAGACAGCAGCAAGCCAGACCACCGATTCGACTGTTCCCCTTACCCAAAAGTTGGATGTACACAGTGTGCAAATGAAAAACCCAAAGGCTGGCGGGGGCAACACTGAAAAGAAGAAGTCGAAGTATCCTTGTAATCTTTGCAAGGAAGACCACCCAACCCATCAGTTCCCTTAGCTTGCGGAGGCCCAAAAATTATTGGCACAACAACAGCCTGTCGTGTTAACGAACCCGTTTTCACACGAGAAAAATCTAACTCAAGCCTCCTCGAGCGCGGAAGGGGGTAGTCAAGGACCCCCTCCATCTGTGAGTAATTCGTTTTTCGAAAATGTGTATATAATGAAAGGTGATGCCTATATATCAACTAGAGAACATGATTATGGAAAGCCAAGCACCTCTGAGAAGGGGAAAGAAGCCGAAAACCCACCTCTTCCTCTCCATATTGAGAAGACATTGGGAGAAACAACAACCCGCATCCCAAAAGGTGTGTTCAAGAAATATTCTCACAATACAAATGCACAGGCCTCCCAGAACTACTCTGTGGTGGAGGATTTATTACAAACCCTTTATGTGATGTCTGCTTTGGAAGTCCTCCAGAGTTTCCCTTCCCATAGAAAGGCTCTGTTAGCCGCCTTAGGATCTGTTGAGACTTGTAATCTGGGAACGATCATGCTTGATATGACTGACTTAAAACCTCATCTTCCTTACCATGTAGTTTTTCAAATAGTAGTGGCTTACACCATGAAAACTTTTACCTGGAATATTTTCCGTGCAGTGGTGGATGAGGGCGCCTTGACATGTGTGATGTCTTTGGTGTGTTCAAAGGCCATCGACCAACCCGTATTGTCTCCGTCACCTACTCTTTTTAGAGCTTTCGACGGTCATTCTTTCCGGCCGTATTGGATCATCCCCTCCTTCCCCGTGCAGTTAGGGAGGGAAACTGTGTGCGTTGAAGTCGAAGTGGTCAATGCATCTCTCGACTACAATCTCTTGTTAGGAAGGAGTTGCAACTATGCTATGCAAGTAGTGGTCATGATAGTTTTCCAGGTCTTGTTGTTTCCACACGAGGTTCGGATCATGACCATTGATCAGTTATCCTTCTCTCATCCTGACCCTTCATCGGGGGTCTCCACGGTACCGATTATTGACAACCCTCAGCTCAGCATCATCAACGTAGGGGTTGGTTTTTGTCCACCTTTGATGGGTACTTTCGATTACCCCCCTCCAATTGGCAATGTCCATTTCATGTCAATTGTTCCCGACCAGCCTCGAGCCGAAATTTTTCAACTCTCGTCGTTTCTCATGATGTACTTTAATGATTCATGGACTCTTTCTTCCCCACTAGCTACGATGGAAGGGATAGAGCACCATGGAATGGCCATGCCTCTGTCCGTGACAAAAGTTGCATACTCAATTATTCAGCAAGCTTTCGCCGACCCCAACCCGACTCTTGCACAAGAGTTAGATCCGATGCTCGAGCCTATTTGGGCTCAAGGTTCCCGTGCTGATACAGATTCTTTAGACTTAGTCTTGCCCTCAAGAAATTATTGAGGCAATGACTAGTCCAGATAGACCCTGGGATGATATTCATCATAGATCTTACTTCCTCCCAAAGTTAAGACAAATTGAAGCAGGTGAATTCACTCTGACTATGAATGGAGATAAAGCTTGTCCTATCAATCCTTTGGAATTGCACATAGTTTACGTTGAAGGAAATATGGAAACAATAGCTGAAATAATACCTATCGACATCTCCAGAACCCCTGGCGTCATGGAGAATATATTTGTCAGAGAAAACTACTCCCCCGAGGAGATTCAAATATACATGGATTTATTTAAATAATTTTGCAATGTGTCTGCCTGGTCTTACAAGAAAATTCCAGGCATAGATCTAAGAATCATTGAACATGAAATCACGACTTATCCTGATATTAAGTTGGTCCGACAGAATCTTCGTCCGATCAATCCTAAGAAAGAAACAGCTATTAAGGCTGAAGTAGAGAAACTACTTAAAGTTGGTTTCATCTACCCCATCCAATTGACTCAATGGGTGTCGAATCCCGTGCCCATCAATAAAAAATAGGGTACGATTCGCGTATGTACAGACTTCCGTGATCTGAACAAGTCCTGCCCAAAAGATAATTTCCCCACACCTTTTATTGACCAGATAGTCGATGAATGCACAGGTTGTGAGGCCTTTTCTTTCATGGATGGTTTTTTGGGATACAATCAGATACAGATCAAACCTGACGATCAACACAAAACCGCTTTCATTTGTCCGTGGGGTACATTCGCTTATCGGAAGATGCCTTTTGGTCTGAAAAATTTTGGACCTATGTTTCAGCGGGCCATGTATTTTTCTTTCTACGAACTGAAACACATAGTCGAGGCTTATCTCGATGATTTAGCGTCACGATCTCGCAAGAGAGATGACCATCCGGCACACCTCCGAATTATTCTTGAACGATGTTGCTACTACCGAATCCGCTTGAATACAAACAAGTGCAGTTTTTTCGTCACATCAGATCGTCTGCTAGGTTTCATAGTTTCAACCACAGGGATCATGGTCGATCCTCTAAAAGTTGAGGTAATAGTTCAGTTGCCTCCCCCGTGCACCATCACTCAGCTTCAAAGTTTGCAAGGAAAAGTGAACTTTTTACGGTGTTTCATCGCAAGATATGCCAAGATCACAAAGTGTTTTATGCATTTATTGAAGAAGGAAGTTCCTTTTCATTGGGACGAAGTTGCTCAATGCTCTTTCACAGCATTGAAACATGCCCTCACATCTACCTCTCTGCTTCGGCCACCCAATTATAATAAAGATTTATTATTGTAATTGGTCATTGCGGAGTCGACCATCGATATGGTCTTAGTTCGGGAGGATGATTTTCTCTTAGAATACGTGATTTATTACCTGATCTAAGGCCTAGTTGGACTAGAACTCAATTATTCCCACATTGAAATTTTGCATTGGCAACAGTCCATGTTGTCCAACAGTTCCATCATTACATTTTGTTTTGCAAGACCACCATCATTGCCATTGTGAATCCATTTCAATATGTATTGACACGACGAGTCATCAGTGGAAATATTAGTAGATGGATAGTTATCCTCTAGGAATTCGACTTGGAGTTCGTTTCGATGAAATCCAAAAAGTCTATGGTCTTCGCGGAACTCATATCGGAACTTCTGGTTGAATCATGTGATGTTATACCCGACGAGTCGCCTATCAAAGGAGACATGTTTTTTATCGCATCTTCTAACCCTTGGTATGGGGATGTGCTTGTCTATGTTCGTACTTTGAAGTGTCCTGCCTCTACTTCTCATGATGAGCGTCATTGTATACCCCATCAGGCCAAGAACTATCTCATACTCGAGGACACTTTGTATCATCGAGGTGTAAACTGCATCCTTCATCGATGTCTCACTCATGAAGAAGCGGAAATCGTGCTTAACGATTGCCACACTGGAGCATGTGGTGGTCATTTGTTTGGGTTGGAAACAACCCAAAATATTCTATGAGTCGGTTACTTCTAGCTGAAATTAATCAAAGATTGTGTTGAATTGGTGAAGAAGTGTCACCCGTGTCAGATCTTCTCTCAGAAGATGAGGGCACACCCCGCTCCCATGTTTCCCATTATTACCATTGGTCCCTTCACTAAATGGGGGATTGATTACACTACATGCAACCCCCCTTCAGCAAGGGGGCATTTCTATATCATCATAGCAGTAGACTACTTCACCAAGTGGGTTGAAGCTATGCCAATGTTCAAAGATGACGGAGAGAAAACAACTCTCTTTTTGTTCAACCAGATAATATCAAGGTTCGGCGTCCCGAGAGAGATTGTCACTGACCATGGAAGTCACTTTAAGAACAAAATGATGACCGAGTTAACATCAAAACTTGGGTTGTGTAAAGAACATTAATCACCCTACTACCCACAAGCGAATGGTCAGGTGGAAGTTGTAAATAAATCTCTTAAGACCATTCTACAACAAACGATCAATTCGACCAAGTCAAATTGACATTTGATGTTATACTCGGCATTATGGGCTTACCAAACGTCTGTTAAGACTGCAACCAGTTTCTCAGCTTTTCAACTCGTTTACGGGCTAGAAGCAATCTTTCCCATCGAGTGCCAGATCCAATCTTTAAATTTGGCAGTACATTTATTGCTAGACACTTCACCACTTGAAGAGAATTTATTATATCTCGAGCAGCTCAATGAGCAGTGTCATGATGCAGCCTTAGATAACGAGGCACACACAAAAAAAGTCAAGTGTTAGTATGATATGTTCATTCATCCTCAGATTTTCTCTAAAGACGACCTTGTCTTGGTCTATGACCAAGATAAGGACCTCCTGGGGGTAGGAAAGTTCAAACCCATGTGGTTCAGACCTTTCATTGTAAAAGAAGTACTACAGAAGGGCACTTATCATCTGGTGGACTTTGAGGGAAATGTTTTGGCAAAGCCTAGAAATGGGCTTTACCTCAAGAAGTATTACTCATAGGCGGGTCATCTTGGGTGACTTTTGTAACATATGTATAGTCTTTGTACTATTACTTTTAGTTTTTTATTTTGGTTTTATGGACGTGTCATTTTTTATGTTATATTTTTCACTGTGGCAAATGTCAAGTGAATCAAAAGTGTTTGTTGGGTTCGCGGACAGTGCTAGATGGCACACTCGGAGGCTTGCTTCCACAACTTGGGTGATTTTCACACCTCAGGGCTAGTTTCTATCTTCAAGAGGTATCTGTTTAGGTGACACCACAAACAATGTTGTCGAATACAGTGCAGTTCTTGAGTTGCTCTGTGATGATTTGTCGCTTGGTATCTCTCACCTCCAGGTCTATTTAGATGCTCCGCTGGTTGTGTCTCAGTTAAATGGATTTTACCGCATTCATGATCCTACTCTACACCAATGGTTCCTTAGGGTACATATCTTAGAATGAAGCTTTGATTACATTACATATATCCTATTAGATTGGCATCTTGCACATATGTAAGAAAAACACACACACACATGTAAATACATTCGAAAATAAATGTAATCCATAAAACAAAAAAAGATGTAAATACGCATATATATATTGCAAAGTATTAGAGTACATAAGTGGGAGCGAGCGCCTCAAAAAATATGTGTCTAGTAAAGAGTCACGGGGCTTATGCCCTAAAAAATATACAAACGGTGCCTTCGGCACATAATAAGTCTATTCTAAGCTAAGGGTGGGGCCTGTGGGCCTTGTCATAGTGAACAACAAAATTAGCCAGATGTCAAAAAAGCTAGACCTAGGTCCATGGTACCCCAACAACATGATTATGCATGGACGGTGGTAGATCCTCGATCTCCGCCATGGGGACTATCCGAGTAAGTGCGGTGAGGTTCCACTTTATTTGTCTCAATACTCTCTCAACCTCTTCGGCTGGAGGTCCCCTTGTTGTTGCTGGTCCACCGGCCGCAGCTGGTCCTGCCTCTAGTCAAGGACATTGCCTAGTCCTCAAAAATTCCGTTTGACGCACCGGCCCCACATCTGCATAGAACAGATACATAGTTGTCAGATACTCTGGTACATAAAAAAATTTGATATATATGAAAAAACATAAAAATTAAATAACTTTAGAAAAAAAAAACTTACCCATCTCTCCTCGCTCCTCTCCAGGAGGTACTGACATCTCAGGATCTCTAGAGAAGTTGATCTAGGCATAGGGGTAGTCCTCTATGGCCGGAATCTTTCGTGCCCACCAAGAAAAAAACGTGTCATCAAAGGCCTCAATAGTCCTTCCTCACCCGTATCGCGGAAACAGTTCCACCCATCTACATAGAGCGGGGTGAGAGGCCTGGTGCCCTTGTATCGTCTCTCTAGGAATAAAACTAGTCACTCTCAAAGAAGAAGAAAGCACAAATAATAGTCCCAAAACCAAAGTTTCTGTGTCTCCACATTCGGCACTCCGTTAGCTGCCTCTTCTTACAATCCAGTAATGTGGTGCTCCAGTCAAAAATTTGTGCATTTAAGCACTGAAACGCACAATTCATGTGCACCCAGGAAGCTTGATGCAAAGACGTAGACCCAGTGATCTGCCCAATGAGCAACACTATCACCTTCAGTGATAAGTTTGAAATCTTTCGTATCGGCACCTGTGTGCCCATTTTGTCTGTGCTAGCTTCACAATGGATTTCAATCAACTCCGATATGTTGTGAGGCCCGGAGGGAAAAGTGCGAAAATTGACTGGTTCCCCTCTCCTTGAGAGGCCAGTCAAAAAATAGATATCCTTGGTTGTTTGAGTCAACGACTGTCCCTCAAGCATGAAGGCCTCTGCGTCAGGATGCCAATAATCAACCAAGGTGTTCAGTAGCCTAGGTTGTGCCCGCATGAAAGGAAAATGGAAAACCTTTAACAAACCACATTGCAACAATGCAGCAAGAGCATCAGGGTCCTCATCGACCAAAAGATCAATGTCCTCATTCTTTCTCTCTCTCCAGTGAACAAACATCCTGTAATAGACAAGGTTCATGAGGGTTAAATCTTGCTCTTTTTTTTTTTAAATTCCACAAAATGAAGGGTACATGTGGGCTGTAGTGTGCACAACCATGTGTGCACGAGAGTTGTAGTGTGAAAATTCGTGTGTGCATGTGTGCAGTTTTTCTCTTGCCCGCGTGCACACGTAGGCTATGCTAGGACAACCCGCGTGTACGTAGGGTCAGCGTTTTTAAAGGTCGACGCCCCTCCTGAAAACAAAATTAAATGCATAAAGGAAGAATTGAATTGCAAGAGGGGTTAGTATGTACTTACTTGGTCCAAGCAGAAGTTTGTTTCGTCCACTGAGGCTCTTGGAATCAACTCTTTTCACAAAGGGGTATTTTTGGCTTTTAGTCAATTTCTCAAGTAGCAATGGTGATAATGATCTACCAGCGTCTATTTATAGACTTTTTGGCCACTTTTTGTTGTTTTTTCTAATCTGAAAATCATTTTATATGGTTCAAGATTTTCATAAGGGATGTTACAATAACTGTTACTTTGGGTATTTGGAATTTTTTGGGCGATTTGGGTCATTTAAAAGGTCTTTTGGTGAAAAGTCATTTTTTCAACTTTGTGCATGTAAGATAGATTTTCACTTCCACTGGTTGCAACTCATTGTCTTTTTTGCTTTGCCATAGGATCAATCCCACCGAATTTCCCGTGGAACCCTATTTTTTCTCTATAAGTGTTGTAATTTGGTGGTAGAGCCTACCAGTACATGAGCACCCTAGGTAGATCCTAGTTGCATTTTGGCATCCATGCTGTCAGTAATGACTATAGGCTAGGTAGTCCTTTTTAGTTTTTCCTGGTTACGAGTATGAGCCTCATTTGCACGATTCATTATCTCACTTGACCTCACCCTCAGGACTCCCAAAACACAATGGGTCTTCTTTTAAGCCCTTTTCAGACCCTCAAAAAATGAAAAGCTTACCAAGCGACCTTGTTGACCTTCACGCTCACTAAAATGAAATGTGAAGGCACGTCTGTCCGATAGTATTTACCCCTTTTTTGGTCTGGATGGTCAAATGTACAAACAAAGGTATACTCTAGGAGCTTTGGTTCCCTAGAAGAGTATTCTCAGGTATGATTTTAACCCTTTTTCGCACCTAAGGGACTAAATTTATGAAAAAGGAACCCCCACAGAGTCCATATTTAAGCTCTTTTCAGACTCCCTAAAACTGAAAAGATCGTTGAGTGACCTTGTTCCTTCACACTCGTTAAAATGGTCCAGAAGAACATCCCATACAGAGTCCATAGTTAAGATTTTTTCAAACTCCTTAAATCTGAAAAAATTGTCAAGTGATCTTGTCTTTATCACACTCGTTAAAATGGTTTTGAATAGATGTATTTTCATTGTTTGTTTACCCCTTTTTCGAACTGAATAGACTACCTTCGAAAAAGGTACCCCATTGGAGTCTCCTTTTACGCTTTTTCAAACTCTCTAAATATGAAAAATCGTTAAGTTTACCTTCTTCGGGCTAGTTAAAACCACATCGAAGGATGTTACCATTGTGTCTTATTAATCGCATTTTCATACCTGCGTCTTTGGCCTAATGTCGGCTCCATGTTGCCCTCAACTAAACCATATGAAGCATGCCTCATACGCAATCCCTGTAGCACTTTGCCTCTGTGTCTTCACACTTTGACCCACGGAGGATTTTTCACGAATGTCCTTCTCCTGCATATATCCTTTTGCTCTGAGCATCCATGTGTTCCTTGCATTTGGAACTAGTATGTCTGCAACACCCGATCCTCCTTTGTAATGTAGCATTCTTTTGTTCTTTTTCAAGATTTCCAAAATTATTGAAAAAGACAAAAAAATCAAATATACCCCAAAAAGAGGAAGGGAAAAGTATTTTCTTTTTGTTGGCAACACAATGAGTCTCCCTTGGACAAAGCACATCCTTATGTTTGTTAGTCAAGCTTTGGGATTTAACCTAACCTTAGGAAGTTGTTCTCTCTACATAGATTTGTGTCCTCCTCCATTTGGTTATTCTTCCAAACATTTGGAGAGTTTGTGTTGCCTCCTGCATCGTAGACTTATGTCAAATACCATGTTGCCTGAGTCTCATCTTTTGTCGTGCTATTGTCCAAGGGAACTTTTTACCAAGCCTGAGTCAACCCCTCTACATTTTGTCTCCTACTCTCATGCTCGGCCATCCCAAAATTCCAATCAAGTATTTGTTCGAAATCAATAAAGCCCTTAGCCTGATCATCAAGATCCTCTAGTTCATTCCTGACAAGCCATCGAAGACCTCTAGGTAGTGAATTCGTACACTCATATTACACTCCTACCTGAGTTGTGAATATTTTGAAGTTGTTGCTCGAGCTCTGAAGGCCTCATCTCCAGCCATTAGGCCTTATTAGATTCTAGAAGGTGGATACTATACATGTATATCTTTTTTATTTCGAGATGTAGATCTGATGTGTATTTCTCACGGCTACACTTTATATAGTTATATGACATGGATCTGCAGTGTATTTGATTGGAAGCCATGATTTTATTTCATCTCGAGCATGGGTATACCCACCTTGGTGAGACAATTGTTATTTTCCAGATAGCACTTCACGAACTCTGGTCCTTGGGCTCACTTGTTTCGTACGTTGGTAAATATTGGTAATGTATTTCGGCCATCATATTCTCTTCTAACCTCATCCATTAGGGGGCATCTGTTATAACCCTAATTTTCACCAGACATGCATACCTGGCATAAGACCATCTCATTTTCCATTTTTTCCTATCCATTATTGAACAACTATTCTTAAAAATATCCTTTTTGAAGGCACACACGTCATGCTCCACTACTGCATAAATGTATATGCTATCTGACCCACTACATCCCGTGTATACCTACAAAGGCACAAAAAATAGAAAGTTGCATACGGAATACAAATTTTCGGGTAGGTTTCCTAAAACCTTTTGACTGCCTACATCTGGTCATTCAACCAAATACCTAGCCCTTTTCAACCTATAGAATAATGGGTAGGGGTCCCATTTGGAAGAGGAAAATAATTGTAAAGAAACTCTACCCGATTTTACATTCCCTTTGCCCCAACCTTTTGCAACCATTGTGTGAAGGGAAGCATATACAAAAGTATTTGGAGCACAGTTGAATAGGATCCCAAGACCATATTCAAAGAGCAGTGGTCGATCTCACTATTGTAAGTTACTCTTGTGAGATTAATAAAAGAAGTACTTTTCTCGTCCCGCCATATGAGGTTTTTAATATTTAATATTGATTATATTTTGATAGAATTTCTAACCCATTAGTTCATAGATAATATGCATGTTTGGAGTTCTTTGTTTGTCTGTTTATGAATGCAGATCATCTTTGGCAGGAGATTTGCAGTCAAGGAGCGACCGAATGTTAAAGGATCGACATCAAACACGGAAACTAAGGTACATTAACTTGGGTACATTAACTTGATCTTTTTAACCTTATATTTACATATGGATAATGGGGTTTATGATTGGGATTATGGTAATAAGTAGGAGACTTTAGGTCATTTCTGCATGAATTACAGAACCCTTAATGCTAGTCCGTAGGGGGATTTCCCACTCACAACAACTAGCGCCCGTCATACGTTGAAATTTGAAAAACGTTCAGGAGAGGGCCCATGGGTGCCATGCAACCTACACATTTGGAGGAAGGACCTGTGTAAGTTGATTTGGGGTCCAACAAAGATCCAAAGAGTCAATATGACTCTGTATCTTGATCGATCCTTGACTGGGAGGTTAGAATATCCATTGAGGTGGGGGCATTGCATCAAGTTGCATCAGAGGCATTATTTTTTCTTGCAGACAACAAGAAAATGAGAGGAGACAAAGGAGATCAAATGTGTACTCTGTGTGTGAGAGACAGTCAGAACAATGCCATCGAGGAGATGAGTGGAGCCACCTTTGGCCGATCGTGTTGTAAAAAGAGAAATGTGATATATTCATGCAAGATTAGATGTGATGGAGGATCAACGATGCAGAAAGTGAAGAAGTAAAAGTCGAAGAAGATGCAGGGGAAAATATTTCCGAAGAACGTTTACTAAGAGCAGTTGTTAGATTGGGAGCTAGAGCCAAGATAGAGGTCCCAATGTATGAAGGAAATTTGGATGTTGAAGAGTTGTTGGATTGGATAAGATCCATGGACAAATATTTCGAATATGAATATGTCGATGAGGAGAAAAGGGTGAGACATGTTTTCACCGGTCTAAAGGACATGCAGCACTGTGGTGGGATGAACTACAGGCTGAGAGGAGAAGCAAGGGAAGAAAGAATATAAAGAATTGGGATAGAATGGTAGCCAAGCTGAAGGCTAAATTCATGCCCAAATATTATCAAATCAATTTGTTCAGGAAGCTGCAGAACCTGAGACAGAAGGTTATGACAGTTAAAGAGTACACATAGGATTTCTACAAGATGAACATCAGAACTGGACAAAGAGAGAAAGATGAAGAAAAAATTGTCAGGTATATAAATGGCCGAAGGTATGAAATCCAGGATGATATCACCATGATGTCAATGAGGACAGTGGAGGATGCTTGTTAGTTTGCATTGAAGGAAGAAGAGAGGTTGGAAAGAAAAAAAAACCAATGAGGCAAAGGTAGGAGTCCGACCCCAAACAAAGGCATGGGATTTTCCCATGACAAAGCACATAAATCCAAATATGAGACTAAGGAACCACACAGTCACTCGGAAAGAGGAGGAAGTTTCCGAGGAAGATAGGGTGGTGGAAGAAGTTCTTCTAGAGGAAGAGGAATAATTACACGAGGATAATTAAGGTGCTATGCCTGTGGAAAGACAGGGCACATGCCTTGGGAATGTCTTGAGAAAAAGAAAGAAGGAGAAGGTGAAGCTAACATTTTGGAAGCACAGAGAAGGAATGTTGAAGCAAAAGGAGCGGAGGATGGAACATTGTTGGCACAGGGGCAGAACCAGGGTTCAACGCTACAATAGCGCACCAAAAAACCCCTAACTACCGGCCCTTTCGGCAACACCTGTGAAGGAGATGAAGTCTCACCCAAGGTAGAGGCAGGGGTGGTTGCGAGACTCAGGTGTCTGCAACCTTAGCTGGGACACAGATCTATGATTATGATACTTAATAGAGCACTTAGCACTGTCAGATCCTCAATATGAAACCAATATCTACTTCATTGATAAAACAGAGCTTTGCAGTGTTCACACTGATCAAAGGTAATTAAGCACTTAGCACAAATAGATGGATCAGATCTGGAAAAAAAAAGCACCAAGCACATTCATAAAAGTAATATCTAACATTCTTACACATCATTAGCATGAAGCATGAACATATTTATCTATCTCTATCAAAGCACTTAGTAAGAGAGTCATAAACACATTAAGAAAATCACATAGCATAACAACACAATATTTACATGGTTCACCCCCACCCTGCGGATACGTCCACCAACTCTTCTTCTTTATTATCTTCAGTCGATCAGTTACAAGCATGGAGCCTCAAAACCCTTACTCCACATAGGACAAAATATCTACACATCTTGATAGATCCTTCTTCCTTGTGTTCCATCACTAAGCCTTCCACAATCTTGCTACAATGACTTGCACTTAGCTCTGCAATTCTCACACGGTTATGCACAAAGAACTTATAGACTCTACTTGCACTTAGCATACATTCACATCACATAGATGCACCACCACTTCTATCTAGCCTAAGAATCTATTTATATATACAAATAGGCCTAAACATGGGTAAACCCATGGGCCGACATCCCATTCCCATTACAGATTCCTATATCCCAAAAAGGACCCAAAAAGGGGACGATACCCTGCGATCTCTGCTTTGTCTTGCGCTCTTCCTTCGACAGGTTGTTGAAGTCCAAAAATAGGTCAAACTTGACCAAGTATCCACAAAACCTGGTCAAGGGACAACAGGCCCCCAACACTCACCTGTGACTCATCCCAAGTCACTCTGATGTAGGAAGTTCTTCTTCGAATGCTTCGATCTTGGCTCAAACTGCTTTGACTTTTTGTTGTGCTACGTGATCGTTTTTAGAAAATTCTTGAATGACTGCATCATTCATAGGTCCTTCTAGGAATTGTTCTATCACAGTGCTAACCTGCTCCAGTTATGCTCCCTAGCCTTCCACTTCTGTAAAAAACTGATAGGCCTTATCTTGTACCGGTTGGAGTTTTTGAGTTATCTCCATAACTCTACTCTGGATATTATGGATTTGATTTTGGGTGGTTTGCTACTCTTGAGATCTCTTCATTCTCTCCACAGCTAACAAAGACTTCAGCCGCGCCTGTAGTGTTTCTGCATGCTGCTTCACTTTCTGGATCTGCGACTCCAGTGCTTACAACTCTGGGTTCTCGGTAAGTTTCTCATATGTTTTGGCACTGCAATCAGTGAATTGCTTGCATTCTAAGGTAAGGGCCTTCAGTCTGTCAACTGCACTACGGGCAGTGGCTTCTCTCTTGTCTCTTACCTCCTGTGGAGTCTCGAGCACAGTGCGTAGCTCTAAATATTCTATGCATTGTTGGAGATGTTGGATCACTTATTCAAGTTGTGCTACTTGCTTTGTGACTTGATCCTCTGCCTTTACTTCTACGACAGTCACAGAGGAAAGTGATATGTTGACTATTTCCTTCACTTCAAGTTGCTTGGCGAGCAACTATTCCTTACCTTGCTGTAGTTGTGCCTTTTCTTCACCAAACTTTGCTTGGAGAGCGCTCTTTTATTGTTCGATAACTCGACGATAATCTACAAGTACTCCCTGCACTTGTACCAAAGCTTGAGTGGATTATGTTGTTTCCTCTTATGCTCGTCGAAGATGATCTTCGACTGTATCAGCTATTCAGTGGAGTTGAGCTAGCTCATCTCCCACTTCTAGCTCTCCTGATGCAGTGAAGACTGCGTGGCTGGATTGTAGGGATTTCTTTACTCCTCAGAGTTCAGTCGTGATTTGATCATACAACTCCTCTTTCTTTTCTTCTTGATTCTCTGCTATTTCCAGTGAACCATCATTCAAGGCTGCTACGAGGAAGTCGAAGTAATTAGAGGAGAGGACGGTCTACATTTTCGTCATAGTGGCCTTCGATTTCTTCCAGGAGGAAGGTTTCGGAGGTGAACCTTTCCTCTTTTTCAGGGGATCAGCCTCGTCACCCTGTTGTTGCTCGACCTCTGTGTCATTCAACTCTGCATCATCAGCTCCTTTCTCGGGTGAGATGGAAGCGGTATTCACGGATGCCCTATCTAAATCATGGACCTCTTCAGTCTTCTTTCTCTTTCTCTGCCCGGGTGTATCCTGTGCAGTTTTTGGACTGTTTATATTGGATATCTCTGCAGGGTCTACTGGAATGAGGAGGTTCGTTGACCAGTCCTTGGTGATCTCCTCCAAATCCTCCTCTATTAGCTTGTAATAGGACTAAAGTTGTTTCTTTTTCTCATCAGCACATTCTATGATATAGATGAAATGGCGATCTGCATTGAACTTCATCAAAGGCCTGAACCTGTGTAAAGTATTTGAAGTTATGCAAGGCGCAAAATGTATGGATACCTTCAACTGGTTGTAGTATGCGTGAAGTACATCATTGGACTGCCACTGTTTATTCATGTCGCTTGAATACAACAGTGTGTTGAACTTTGTAGCCAATGGTTCAAAGGGATCGATGTCTGGGAAGGTCACACCTTCCGGCATCTCACAGGCGATGAAAGAGATCAGGATCAATAACCAGCTGAAGTCGAATTCGTACCCTTGATCTTGGGCTTCTCTGCAATCAAGTTCTAATTGGTTCACCAGGCACTGTGCCCAATTCATTTGTAGGCCCTTCTCGCACTTCCCTGCGAGGTCAACTACAAAACCAGTCACTTGGGTGGGTCAGGGCTTGCGTACTAACTTTCCTGTGATCAATTGACCGGCGAGGTGCACTGTGCCACTCTGGATAGAAGCTACCTTGTAGCCTCGCATGCCCTTCTCAACATCGCCATAAGTGTCCTTGATCCTTTGAGTGAGAGAGCGGTCCATGGATTTTATAGGATAGAAATCCTATGGCTCGGGTCCTTGCATACTAAGCTTGGTGATCTGATTTATCAATGTCGGATCCACTATTATGCAACATTTTAACCATATATAACCTCCATGGTAACAATACAGCAGCAATTTGACACATGCATTCACCTCCTGGTGTCATCCAAAGTGTGGAATATTCATAACGTTCAGCAAGGTGGACTGCGCGAGGTTATGGTTCCATGACTGAGGGACGATCTTCGAATTATTTCCCTTTGTTCTGGTCAGGTACTTATGTGGGGCAAGCATGTTGTAAACTTTCCGGTCTCCAAGGTTGAAGTCGCTAAACTTCAACATTGCAATCTTATCTTGGTCTGTGCGAACTGCTCGTATCCCATTCGGGAGGTACACAGTGACCAAGGCATACTCAAAATCTGTAGGTACATTGTCGCGGTTTACCGCATCGCTCAAAGGTGGTTTATAAGTAGGTAATATGCTCAGAATCAATTTAGCATTCACGAGATCATCCCTGTGCTTAGTTCGCTTCTCATTTGATGGTCGGGATGGTATATCTCGAGCATTTTATGGAGAGGCTGGCAGGCCTCTCGTGGATTATGCTTGTACACTTGTGGATAATCCTCTCTCCGACATGACTCTTTCAGTCATCAGGTTGATCAAAAATTCCTCAAAAACTCATTCTGCAGTGCTCAACTCGTCCGACATACACGCTCGGGGTTAACAAACTCAGGTTTGAAAGGAGTAGCTTAGACACAGTAACAAGAGAGAGAGAGCATAAGCATGATGATCATGGTATAAACTCAACATAGTCTGTGGGCTCAAATTCTCAATTGGAAAAAGTGTTCTCGGTGCGTGGTGCAGTGGGATCAATAGGTAACTCGACAACGGGTCACTTACAACGGGTATGAGGTATTCATTAACTCGGTTATGTCCATTATGGTGTGGTCTCGATGGTCAAATGGCCAGTTGGCTAGACATAAATAGTTTTCTATCTGTTTAGATCATTGATCTTAATGGTTATAACGTTCCCCAATGGCTATATTACTTCACCATGGCGAAGTGCCATGTGTCACTATTCTGATATCCCAACGAAGCTCCAATTTTGCAAATTTTCCTTCTGTGAGGTTCCCTCTGGGACTTTCTGTAACTTTTCAATCTTAGCCCTCTTATTACTTAGCTTTCTATCCTTCTTTCCAGTGAGCTTCGTCTCAGTATGCCTTTTCCCATTATGATTCTTATCTTCTCTTAACATATTTACTTCGCGTCGTTGAAATTCTTTCCTAGGATTAAGGGGTAGTACCTCTTCTTTGTATGGGATAAGTACTTCAGTCTTATGTTTCTCTTCTAATGTTCTTGCAGCTTTCACATATGGGTCTCTAGTGTTAAATAGCTTCGATCTGTTCTCCTATTCTACAATCAAGTGTGTGATCCTTCTAGTCATGAATTCTTTTAACTCCTACTTCTGTTGTTCTAACACTACTTCTTCTTCTTTCCTTCTGGCCTGTGTTAGGACTCGAAAATGTCACATTTATATCCTCTTTTCCTTCACCATCCCTTACATTTCATGGTCCTAATAAACCTTTTATCATACCATTTCCATACATACATTTGGGCTTCACCTTATTATTTTCCACTTTATTCATTTCATTATTATAAGTGAATGTATGATTAAATATTAGAAAAATGGCATATTTTCATTATATATCAAGGTTGGATGAGTTTGATGATGTGTGCATGCATATTTGAAGATTGCAACAAAGTCAAAATACACCACCTATCCTCAAATTCGAATTACATCTTCAAACTTGAAGATTTGAAAGAGACAAGATCATGGAAGATTTGGTTGGCATATCTTATCTAAGATATGTGAGAGATGTATGGAGGATTTGAAGGGATCATATATTGTCATAATGGGAAAGTAGTTGAGAGTGGTTGAGAGAATAGTGGATCTGTAATTATGACACTCATGTATATAAGAGAGTGTTCTCTCTTCATGAGTTCATCATGTTATTCATAATTGGGGAGTTAGAGTTATAGATCATGCAATTCATAATTTAGTCTTGTAATTAGGAGAAGGGGATTCTTAGATTTGATTCTTCACTTTGATTCTTTCATTGCTATTCTTCCATGATTTTTCATTTGACTCTTGTAATATAATTTGAGATTGATATATTGTGTGAGATCACATATGTCATTTGTCATTCAACTCTTCACATGTTGTATTGTTTTTCCCTTATGCAATTTCCTGCTTTCCTAGTTAGTATTTCAATGTTTTCCTAGATTAATTTCATTTCAGCAATTTAGATTAGATTACTTCTACTTCAGTCCTGCATATATAGTGTGTGTGTTTTGTAAGCCTACGAACCTTGGATTGACAAATTAAATATTTGGGCAAATACTACAATGAAATTAAATGACAATATTTATGCCTAACATTTTGGCACCATTGTCGGGGAAGCACGATGGATTGAAGTTTAGTTTGATTTCCTACAAGTGTGTCTACATGTGTTGGTAAGGGGTCACATAAGCTACTTGAGTGGAGACTCATCATGTTCTCCCTACCATATCTAGAGTGTGAATCTCAATTTACGCAAATTTCATTTTTCGCAAGTGTGAGTTTCAATTGTAGCAAGTGTGTTTTCCGAAACTGTGGAGAGTATGTGTTTCAGTAAGTATGATTTTCAGTTTTTTTTTTTTTAGGTGTTGTAAGAACCCCTTTTTCAATATGTTTTAACAATGAGTTTCATCTTGGAACTACTCACTCATATCCTCACAAAATTTGGGATCTCCTCTTCTCAGGAAGAGGAGATCTTGACAACAATTAAAGATTCAAACACTCCTCCAGCAACAAACGAGGATTCGACATTTGAAGAACCCTATATATTTGATGACGAACAATCATTCAAGAAGGAGATTGAGGAATATGAAGAGGAGTTACAGCAAGATCTGAGTGAGGAAAAACATTCCTATGAAAACATTATTGAACAATGGTTCCAGGTAAGCACTCGATTAGATAAATTTTATTTCTTAGTTAGTTTGTCGTTACAACAACAAAATTCGTTTATTCATGTAAATTTCTATCTTTCATTTGAAAAATTGCACATGAATACATTTTTGTTATTGTTGTGTGCTTGGATCCATTGGAATTTTGACTACACGTAACTAATCTTTAAGTTTCAATTAGCATAGAGTAGGTAGGCTAACGAATAACACAACATTTTTGCTCTAAATTTTTTTATTTTTTTTTTTAGAATAAGTATGCTCTCCTCCGCACTTCGAGCAATCATGAGGATCAGAAAATAGGGATGATTTGGATTTCAAGAATGAATTCTCTTGCAAACATACTTAACAGTGAACACAATAAAACCAAAATTTTTCTATGCTGAAACATCGCAATTTTTACAGGTTGTTACAACATGTTGATACAGTGAAAATTTTACATGTTGTAGCATGCTGGTACAACAAAATTTTACATGATGTAATAGTGATTGAATAAATTTGTAGATTTGCAAACAATAAAACAACAGTGGCATTAGAATAAAATAAAACAAAACAAAAATATATATATAATAATAAATGGTCTGCAAATTCATGAGTTTTTCTCCATTGAACTGTCGTGGCACGCTAAAACAGTGGTTGAAACTATGCATCTTCTCATTTTTAACTTCTCGTCTAGGTTCATCCCTGGGTTTGAGTAGCAGAAATATCATATCTCGCCCTCATTGTTAGTTGTATCTTTTGAAATTGAATACAATCAGCAACATTAAATCCTTACAAGCTGCAACCTGTAAAAGTTAAAAATGTGGAAGAATCAACTAAAATTTTGAATCTCGATCGAGGTCTTTGCAAATTCTAATTATTGCGAATCCATACCATTTTTCTCGTATTTTCTAAGTCTAGTGGGAATAAAATCTTAAAAAAAAAAATGGCTTATATGGAAATATCATTCATTAAAAACTACGGAAAGATAGCCTTTATTTGCAGAATTAAGAGGAAGATTTTATGCAAAAATATTCACACGATAAGGGCGATCTCAAATCAAATCATAACCATCTCAAATCAGAAATTTGTTTTATATCGATCCATTCATAGATTTTTTGATTGTTGCAAGATAGTTATGGACTCTTAGGAGATCAACATCATGGTTTTGACCTTGCCTCCTGGATGTTTTCACATGTGGTTTGTGGAATGTGATCCCGAGTTTTCTGCCATTTACACTATCCTTCTATCCCACTTCTTCAATATTGATTTGAACACCACCCTTTACTCTTTCCTCATAATCAAATCATTGATGCAGACTTCCATATATGAGAAACTGGAACCACTTGATGAATAAAAGACTCCATGAATATTTTACTCTTTCCAACGCTCTCAGTACTCAAAGCGACTATCTCTCTTTTGTTGTCATCATACCCAATCTGTTATCATTTATCTTGGAGACTATTCTGCAAATCCAACCACGTTTTCCAGATCACTTGACCCTATTACAATCATTGAAGATTTTCTTTAGGTATTCATATCATTTTTCATACTCACGGTAGTCTGTGGAGATGTGCACTGACTTGGAGAATTTATTATCAAATCAATTTATTGTTTACGGATATCATTTTTGTCAAATAACAGTCAACTTAGATATGATAAAACAATCAAAGATCTCAATTAATAACACAATCGGATCATGCCTATCCATTGCATGCTACAAGAACACAAAAACGTTATAACGAATAAGTTGGAAATAATCAATAATGTGTGGCTAAGATCAATCAATTGCCTAATTCGTTCGTGAAATCCATTGACAGACGTTTGGATGATTGATAATCTCGATAGGCTGAAGTAACAAATCATAAACATTTGATTAATGTGCAATAGGACTTGTATCTATCAGTCTTCATTTTCTTTGACAAAGGTATTCATACCCTTCGACATCCTACACACAATTTCGAACTATTTGTGAGATGGCATTTGCAATACATATTGATTAGTTGATTGCCGCCAATAAAACTGAATTTGTAACCTGGAATATTACATGCAAAAGATGTTGATAAAGGTTTAGGTTTGAAATTGCACGATCATCAACATTCCAACTCTAGTCTAAGAAGAAGGTTGTCATTGAAGGCCTTCCTAGGTATCACATGGAAATATTAACACGGACAACATGAAGGCACACACTCCAGCATCCTTGCTGAAATAACTGACTAAAAAAATGCATAGGTAAGTGCATGATGAGGGGGATCGAGGAGGTAAGAAGATCCATTTTTCTTTCTCTCCCAGATTCTCAATATACCCCCGAAAGTCGGTTTTAGATCATTTATCTCCTCGTTCAATAGTATTCAGAGATTTTTCTGTTGGAGGTTGTAAGAGTAGATCTGATTTGATTAATTTGCGACAATCTTATTTGATTATTTTTAAGGATTCACCGATTTTGTTGTATTCGATTTGATTTGCAGCGATATCATTTCCGCTATATCATGGATTTCTATTGGAATGGGTTACACACATGTTGCCTGGACTTGTATTGTCGACCTTCATAGCTTATGGTTCTTTTATATTCTTGCACCAATTAATTTCTCTCTTCCACACACGAATGCTCACACTTAGGCTTTTCAAGAAAGAAATGATAACAACATGTAGCCAGTACTCTCAGGCGTGGAAATTGGATCAGGATGGAAGTCTATTGTTTCTTATGTGAACATAGGGTGCTACTATGAAACCAGGGTTCCATTTGGAGTGTTGCTTGGCATGGTGTTTGATTTTGGATTCATGGGGATATGGGTTGGAATGATATGTGGGACAACAGTTCAAACAGTTGTTTTGGAAATCATCACATATCGCTGTGATTGGGAGAAAAATGTTGCTAAAGAAATTGACTGTGTGAAAGTATGGGTTGTGGAAGGTATTCCAAAAAATGGGTTGACTAAAGCACCGTCCAGTCTGAATTGACTTGCATATGTATCTCAACATATCATGCCATGCCTGACTGGCCATAGAATATTATTGTATATCTATTTAATTGGGATCGTCTCAGTGCACAATTGTTGGGTTTCTTGTTTCCTTCAACAAGAGAACACAACATCCATCCATCCAGTTTGGAAATCTACTGGAACTGGGAGACAAACTAACAGTCAGAAGCCTTTTTAGCAGATACAGTTCCTAACAAGATCAATGTTGGCATGGGTGCTTATCACGATGATCAAGGGAAGCCATTTTTTCTTGAATCTATGTGTGAGTTCGAATGTCATATTTTGGGCAAGAAAACATGGAATATATACCATCAGAGGGAGTGTGAAAATGGTTGAAGAATATATCAAACTTGCATATGTAGAAAACGTAGATGTCTTGAAAGATAAGCATGTCGTAGTTGTCCAAGCTCTATATTCCACTGGTGCTTGTTGTCTTTTTGCAGAGTTTCAAAAGCATTTTTTGACCTGACTCGCAGATTTACATACTAGTCCCTACCTGGGCCAATCACCACAATATCTGGAGAGATTCCCATGTACCATAGAGGACTTTACATTATTGGCATAAATGACTTCATCGACCCCCTGTTATGGATTATTGATGTTCAAATTGATCATCAACCTGTCTAAGAAATGATGACATCAGAAAGACACTATCTGAAAAACGTGGAATTTAACAAAAGGATCAGCCCGTAGCAATCATAATTGAACAAGTTGAGTGGGAGGTAATAGACCCTGATGATGTTACAAATTATTTTCTCAGTGATGCAATAATGGTGATTTCATCTGTAATGGATATTCATTCCCAAAGTTTTGATACTGCCAAATACAGTTTCTAAACAGTATTTGATCCTCTTAGACCTTTGCGTAGATCAGATTGCACTAAGTAACAAATGAAGCATGCGGATGGTAGTTGAAAGTGCCTCGCCAAGCAAAACACAAGATCAGTCCAGTTGAAAAGGAACATTGTGCAGGGATATCCATCCTCTCATCTCATCATTATATTTATGAGTATTTGTAAGTATTGAGAGCCATGCATTCATATAGCTATGCTTCCTTTTGTATTAATGCTAACTCTCTCTGGTCATGTGTAGGGTAACGAGTGGATACCATATGGAGTGAGGATTGCGCACAGACTTCTTAGACCCAATAATGAATATCTCCATAACCTCCATTTGCAGAGCTTATTTTTCCTCACCCTTTGAGCGCAATAAAGATGCTTTGTGGATGGAAACTCTTTGTGATAGTAAAGGTTCAGACCAATTACTGGTCAGCGTGCTGCAAAGAACCATGCTTCGATCTAGTACAACTGTCTTGATTTGCAAACCCCTAGAATGCCTCCATTTGCAACAAAAGAAACATGCAATGTTGGATAGCTTAGCTGGCCCAATGTCGAAGGAAGGGTTATCACAAACTATAATATACTTAGTGTTTGCATAGTACTACCTAGTTCATTTTGAGGTTATATCTAGGCAGCAATCATTTCGATGAATGAAAATTGTTCTCGACAATTCTTAAAGGAGGAGGCCTTTGTGGGCAATATTAATTTATTTTTTACAGATCTTTGATTGCATGCACGACGGAGAAAATCAAAGAGAATAACTCAAAACCATGGGTAGAATGTATTAATTTAGGAGGGTAGATTCAATAAAATTTTAATAAAATATTTGTGCTCTCGACATCAATGACTGATGTATTTTTGCAGGAATTATGTTACTTTCTTCAGGATTGACGTTTGTGTTTTCTTACAGGTTAATATTTGTCATAGAGACTTGTATGCTCTAAAGGTTCAATATAGTTGATGACGTGCAGGTTTGATTATGCAGAAAAAGAATTAAAATCAATGGATCAATTTGACTAATTTCTTGGGTAAATTTGACAAGCAGCGTCTTTAATATTCTCGGACTTTAGTGACAATTCTCAGCAACTAGTTATTATGCACATGGGAAGATTTGATACAACTAAGACAAATAAGTATGCAAGGGAAACAAGTATAAAAACACAGTCTATTTGTTTGATTTGTTGCATTTGCATGATATGTTTTTCACAAATCTCACGGTTTTTATGCAGGATTAGTGCTAAATCTTTTTCAGGTTCGAAGACAATCAAATTTTATGACGAAGTGATATTTTTCAGAAAAACAAGTTTGCTAGACAACTTGGAGCTGTTACTCATCAAAAGCATTTTTTTGTTACACAACAAATTTTTGTGCATCTTGATGTTTTTTGATACACAACAACTTTTCACGCATCTTGATATTTGTTGTTACATAGCGACCATGTTGATACACCATGCTGTGATACCCATATTTCAACATTTTTCCAAATTTCATGATGAGACACTATCCCAATTCTCCTTCAAAAGCCGATTGGTCATCCCTGTGTTGAATCCATATTCCATTTCCTTATCCTTCATGATTTCACACACTTATTTTTCTTAATCGCATACACTCCTTTATCTTTTTCAGTTCATTTTTGTCTTTCTAGTTTTCCTTCTGAATAAAACAAACCCTCTTTCCATGATTACATTTCCTTGCCATAAACCATGTTGCTACTGAGATCTTTACATCTATAGTCCTACCACTCTTTTTATAAACTCGTGTTGATTGATGTGGGATTCCTTAAGGCCCACCTTTCAACAGTCTTTCCCCATCGACCTCGACACCTTATCTAGGATATAGACTAGAGTTCCTTTTTTGAGTACCTTGAGGCTTGCATGCCTTAATGGCAAGCTCTCTTACTAGAAATCATGGGAATACATTAATGTCCCTTGATTGTTAGATCTTGCAAGTGGCTTTACATCAGCCCATCTATTCGCACTTCGCAAGATGTACTCGGGTACCTTGATACTCATTGACATCACTAGTGAGTTTGTCTCACATTGGTTA
Organism: Picea glauca; assembly: GCA_000966675.3. Taxonomy (NCBI): domain Eukaryota; kingdom Viridiplantae; phylum Streptophyta; class Pinopsida; order Pinales; family Pinaceae; genus Picea; species Picea glauca. Next base: position 145,768 of record JZKD02S0273198.1, read on the forward strand.
ATGACATTCATCAATGGTTAGTAATCCAATGATTTCTCTTCATGATCGACACCGACACATTCATTTGCATGATTAGAATTGTACCATCAGTTTGTAGCGGATGACAACTATACACTTTTTCATGATCCCCTCAACAGTTTAATTTCCGATCTATGAGACTACCACAGTTCCCTATTCTCTGTCTTCCACATTTTTCATGATTCAGTAGTAGAAGTTCAGATTCCTTCACTTCCCATGATCCAGTTACATCAGCGGAAACATTAGCAGTTCCATTTTCTTGATCTTACAGCAGTGACACCTTCCATCTTCCATCAATCACAGTCATATATTATGTGCTCCAGTAGTTACATCAGTTGCAACTACAGTGCTAGTCATGTTTTCCTAATCCAGTAGCCACAACAACTACATCTAATTTTTGGGTAAGTGGAGGTATGTTCTTTTCTAATCTTTAATCATGTAATTAATTATTTGCTAGTAATGAATCATTTTGGAAAATTTTCTCGCCATGCTCTCTTTCCTTCCATAACCTACACTAAGTTGCATAAGGATATGCAACAATTTTAGTTGGGGGGGGGACTATTTCACCACATATTCATTACCATTATTCCATTTTACCATCTCATCATTCCATTTATGATTCACTAACATTTCTTTTCCAATGACACTTTGTTGCATTTCGATTGATATACATATTGGCATGATTCATAAAGATAAAGAAAAGGATTTCTTATACTCAGTGATGCTCTCTTATGCACATTGATAGCTTATTATTTCCAGTGAGTACATGAAAAATTATTGCAGCAAGAAAATCAATAAGTGAAATGACTATTGTTAACACAAGAACCAACATCTTTTATATTCATGGTTGTCACACAAGAACCAACCATAAGAAAATTTCACATGTTGTTACACATATTTCGCATTTTGTTACTCTTGTATCTCATACCCTGGAAACATTCATTGTTAAAAGGACATCATCAATCAAATCCATAGTTTAAATGCCAAAATTTCTTGAGAAGATCCATGCATGGTTGCATGAGGACATGAAACAAGTTGAGTTGGGGGGTATGTTAGGACTCAGAAATGTCACATTTATATCCTCTTTTCCTTCACCATCCCTTACATTTCATGGTCCTAATAAACCTTTTATCATACCATTTCCATACATACATTTGGGTTTCACCTTGTTATTTCCACTTTATTAATTTCAGTATTATAAGTGAATGTATGATTAAATATTAGAAAAGACATATTTTCATTATATATCAAGGTTGGATGAGTTTGATAATGTGTGAAGGCATATTTGAAGATTGCAACAAAGTCAAAATACACCACCTATCCTCAAATTCGAATTACATCTTCAAACTTGAAGATTTGAAAGAGAGAATATCATGGAAGATTTGGTTGGCATATCTTATCTAAGATATGTGAGAGATGCATGGAGGATTTGAAGGGATCATATCTTGTCATAATGGGAAAGTAGTTGAGAGTGGTTGAGAGAATAGTGGATTTGTAATTATGACACTCATGTATATAAGAGAGTGTTCTCTCTTCATAAGGTCATCATGTTATTCATAATTGGGGAGTTGGAGTTAGAGTTAGAGATCATGTAATTCGTAATTTAGTCTTGTAATTAGGAGAAGGGGATTCTTAGATTTCATTCTTTGCTTTGATTCTTTCATTTCTATTCTTCCATGCTTTGTCATTTGACTCTTGTAATATAATTTGAGATTGATATATTGTGTGAGCTCACATATGTCATTTTTCATTCAACTCTTCACATGTTGTATTGTTTTTCCCTTATGCAATTTCCTTCTTTCCTAGTTAGTCTTTCGATGCTTTCCTAGATTAATTTCATTTCAGCAATTTAGATTAGATTACTTCTACTTTAATCCTGCATATATAGTGCATGTGCTTCGTAAGCCTACAAACCTCGGATTGACAAATTAAATAGTTGGGAAAAATACTACAACGAAATTAAACGACAATATTTCTGCCTAACAACCTGGTCTCTTTCAATCCAAGGGCTGGCTAGTAACATGGTAAACGGGGCATTGTCTTCAATAAATTTAATAATATCAAAATCTTCTTATGTCGAAGCTCCATTAACGTGCATAGGTACACGAGCGAGCTTCCCACATAGGTTTACCAGTTTTCCTCTGAATAATCCTATTCATCCTAATGAAGGAATCATAGTAGGCTTCCCTATAGTTTCCCAAGTTCTCTCTGTCATGATATTCACCTGTGTTTCCTCATCCAGAACACAGTCAACGTCGAAGTATCCTATTCTTGCTTTGATGCATTCTTTTTATTTGAATATCCCTGATAAGCTGATATGTCGGTGGTCATTCAGGGTTTATTTCATATGTAACAATACTTTCTCTGATTCTTTCTTGGATTCTTCCATTTCTGGATCTGCCTTAGGGTTTTCCTAGTTCAGATTAATTCCCTCAAGCTTAAAAATCATTCTAAGGAAATCCAACACTTCATGGTCCATATCTTTACAACTAAGACAACTAGGTCTTCTTCCAGGGAATTCCTTAGCAAGATGTCCTGGTATTTTGCAACTGTAACAGAGGGTTAATCCTCTCTTTCTTTTAAGTTATCCCTAGCTTCTCATGTACTGCGTGCTAGGAGAATAGGAGCTAACCTGCAACAATTTCTCTCTAGGATCCTGCATCCATTTGTTAGTCCAAACATTCTTTCTATGCATAGGTATAACATATCTTTCACTATTCTTGTCAGATCTATTAATATCAAATCTTCCTTCATCTATCAATACCCTAGTTTTCGAACTAGGACAAACTCTATTAAACATACCTAGATCCATACTCTAGAAACAAAAATTTCCACTTATCTTACTTCTACAGAGCACAAATCTTTTAGATCTAAAACTTTTCACTATTCTTACCTTTATCAAAGTACAGAGCTTGCAAATCTTACCTCTTTTAATCATAAATTCTCACTTTTACCTTTCTTAGAGCACAAAGCTTTCAGATCTTGCTTCTCTACTTCAGATCTAACTTATTTTCTTCATATTGGGATTATTTCTTTTAGCACGAAGATTTATAAATCAATTATAATACTACACACTAGAGCGAAGGATGTATTCACAGAGCTTTCACAACTTCAGGATGAATCTTTGCACAAAGCTCCTTATTTCTCAGTTCCCAGCAATCACAGTTTCATGTCCTGACAACGAAACCATTTGTTGGCACAGGGGCAGACCCAGGGTTCAACGCTACAACATCGCACCAACAAAACACTAACTATCATCCCTTTCGGCAACACCTACAAAGAAGATGAAGTCTCACCCGAGGTAGAGGCAGGGGTGGTTGTGAGACTCAGGTGTCTGCAACCTTAGCTAGGACACAGATCTGTGATTATGATACTTAATAGAGAAATTAACACTGTCAGATCCTCAATATGCAACCAATGTCTACTCCGCTGATAAAACAGAGCTTCGCAGCGTTCACACTGATCTAAGGTAATTAAGCACTTAGCACAAACAGATGGATCAAATCTAGTAGAAACAAGAACTAAGCACATTCATAGAAGTCAGATCTAACATTCTTACACATCATTAGCACGAAGCATGAATAGATTTATCTATCTCTATCAAAGCACTTGGAAAGAGAGTCATAAACACATCAAGACAAGCACATAGCAAAACAACACAATATTTACATGGTTCACCCCCACCTTGGGGCTACGTCCACCAACTCTTCTTTTTTATTATCTTTAGTCAATTGGTTACAAGCACAGAGCCTCAAAACCCTTACTTCGCACAGGACAAAAGATCTACGCATCTCACTAGATCCTTCTTCCTTGCGTTCCAGCACTAAGCCTTCCACAATCTTGCAACAATGACTTGCACTTAGCTCTGCAAGTCTCACACAGTCATGCACAAAGAACTTACAGACTCTACTTGCACTTAGCATACATTCACATCACATAGATGCACCACCACTTCTATCTAGCCTAAGCATCTATTTATATATACAAAATAGGCCTAAACATGGGTAAACCCATGGGTCGACATCCCATTCCTATTACATATTCCCAGATCCCAAAAAGGACCCAAAAAGAGGCCAAGATCCCATGATCTTTACTTCATCTTGCACTCCTCCTTCGACAGGCTGTCGAAGTCCAAAAATAGGTCAAACTTGACTAGATATCCACAAAACCTAGTCAATGTCCAACAAACATCCCCAATGTTGAGAAAGCTTCTCTTAAAACTAGAGGCAGAAGTTGAAAACCAGTAAAGAGGAACAGTATATTCAGAACAACTTGCAAGACTAAAGAAAGAGTATGCAAGGTGATAATTGACAGTGGGAGCATTGATAACTTAGTATCCACAAAGATGGTGGAGAAATTGGAGCTGGAGACAACTGCACATTTGAATCCATACAAAGTCTCATGGTTGCAGAAAGGACACCAGGTAATGGTTACTAAACAATGCCTTGTTGAATTTAAGATAGGGGGATATAGAGATGAAATTATGTGTGATGTAATTCCCATGGATGTATGCCATATCTTGTTGAGAAGAACATGGCAGCTTGACAGGAATGTCATTCATGATGGGAGGAAGAATACATACACATTGGAGAAGAATGTTAGGACACACATGTTGTTTCCAATAGAAGAGAAGAAAGCGAAATAGGAAGCCAACACAAACATAGTTCTTATGAGCATGAAGGAATTCCTGGAAGGAGTCAAGAAAGGATAGGAGATGTAGTTTGTTATGGTGAGGAAACCCATAGTTATCCTTACAAGTACTTTGATGGATGATTTACCTAAAGAAGTTCAGGAGTTGTTGGATAATTTTGCTGACATAGTGGTGGATGAGTTGCCTAACTCATTTCCACCAATCAAAAGTATCAAAAATCATATTGATTTGATACCAGGAGCAAGTCTTCCAAACAAAGCAACATACAGACTGACACCTGAGAGAATGAGGAGGCAAATAACCAAGTCCATGAATTGTTATATAAGGGTTTGGTCAGAGAAAGCTTGAGTCTATGCGCAGTGACAAATGTGTTGAGTCCAAAGAAGGATGGAGGATGGAGAATGTCTGTAGACTCAAGAGCCATTAACAAGATCACCATTAGGTATAGATTCCCTTTTCCAAGAATGGATGATTTAATGGACTGTTTAAGTGGAGAAAATTTATTTTCTAAGATATATTTGAAAAATGGATATCACCGTATAAGAATGAGAGAAGGTGATGAGTGGAAGAAATGATTTAAGACAAATGAAGGTTTTAATGAGTGGCTTGTTATTCCATTTGGCTTAACAAATGCCCCGAGTACTTTTACGAGGTTGATGAATGAAATATTGAAAGATTTCATTAGCAAGTATGTGGTTGTATATCTGGATGATATACCGATATTTAGCAGGACTAAAGAGGAGCATTTGAGACACCTGGCACTAGTGATGAGGAGACTACAACAGAAGAAGTTGTTGATCAACCTGAAGAAGTCCTCTTTTATGAAGACATAACCCATTTACTTGGGTTTTGTGATATCGTCAAATGAACTGAAGATAAATCTAGAGAAGGTGAAAGCAATCAAAGAGTGGCCATCACCAAGGAGTATGTTCGAGGTAAGGAGCTTCCATGGATTAGCAAGTTTCTATAGGAAATTCATCAGAGATTTCAGTGGGATTTGTGCACCAATGATGGATACAGTGAAGAAGAGGCACAAATATTTTAAATGGATAGAGGAGGTCGACAGGAGCTTCAATATACTGAAGGAGAAAATAACAGAATGACCAATTCTACTCTTACCAAATTTTGGAAAGACATTTCAAGTGAGATGTGATGCAAGTGGAGTTACAATTGGAGCAATTTTGAGCCAGGATAATAGGCTTGTTGCCTATTTTAGTGAGAATATGAATGAGACTAAGAGAAAGTACTCCACATATGATAAGGATTTTTATGCCATAATTCAAGCCTAAAGAAATGGAGGAACTGCCTTGTTCCACATGAATTTGTCTTGTATAGCGATAGCCAAGCTTTACAATTCATAATCAGACAGGAAAAACTGAATTAGAGGCATGCAAAGTGGATTGAGTTTATGAAAATTTTTACTTTTTTCATAAAACATATTGTTGGGAATGCTAACAAAGTTGTTGATGCATTAAGGAAGAGATGTTTGATTCTGCAAGAGTTTCAGGTGAAGACCTTGGGGTTTGAACAGCTGAAAGATATGTATTGTGATGATCCAGATTTCAAAGAAGCATACGAAGCATGTGAAAATCATGTGCTAAGAAACAGGATCCAGTGGACAGGGTATATGATTCAAGAAGGATTGTTTTTCAAGGGAAATCAGTTGTGCATACCAAAATGCTCAATGAGGGATAACCTCTTGAAGGAAAATCATAGTGGAGGATTGCCTGGACATTTCGGCCATGATAAAACATTGCACAGTTGAGAAGTTCATACTATTGGCTAGGTATGAGAACATAAGTGACAAAATTTTTGAACAGATGTCGAATTTTCCAACATGAAAAAGGTAAAAGACAGAACATTGGATTGTATCAACCATTGCCAATACCAGAAAGGCGTTGGGATGCTATAAGCATGGATTTTGTGTTGGGACTGCCAAGAATGCAAAGAGGATGTGATTCTATATTTGTGGTAGTGGATAGATTTTCAAATATGACACACTTTATCCCATGTGAGAAGACTAGTGATGCAACACATGTTGCAAATTTGTTTTTCAAGGAGGTTGTGAGACTTCATGGACTACCCAAGAGCATTGTCTCAAATAGAGACACTAAATTTGTGGTCATTTCTGGAGAACACTATGGAAGAAGTTGGGACAAATTTTTCCTTCAGCTCGACTTATCACCCTCAGACAGATGGACAGACTGAGGTAGTAAATAGAAGTTTGGGAAACTTATTGAGGAGTCTGGTCACTAAGCATTATAATCAGTGGGATCAGATTCTTCCACAAGCAAAATTTGCATACAATGACTCACCAAACAGGAGCACTGGAAGGATCCCATTCCAAATATTGTATGGAATGAAACCAAGGGGAGTATTTGAGTTGAGAGACTTGGAACAAAGTGAGATCAGAAGCATTGGAGTAGAAGATTTTGTTGCAGAAATGTAGAAGCTCCATAGCCAAATCAAAGGACAGTTGTTGAGCTCTAGCCAAGAGTACAAGCACAGAGTTGATCAACATCGTCGAGATCTTCAATTTGAAGTGGGAGATCAGGTTCTGGCACATCTCAAGAAAGAAAGGTTCCCTAGGGGAACATATAAAAAGTTAAAGATGAAGAAGATAGGGCCATGTAATATCTTAAGAAAATTTGATGCAAATGCCTATGAGATTGAGTTTCCAAATGATGTGGGCATATCACGCATATTTAACATTCCAGACATGTACCCTTACAGGAAAGATGACACAGTGGGATTAGAAGATCAAGAGAATATTCGGTGGGAGAAATAAATGCCTATAGTAGAAAAACCACAGATGGAGAAGATCATTGATCAGAGGATTGGCAAAAATACCAAGAGGAATACCTATTTTGAATATCTGGTCAAGTGGAAGGGACACCTAATAGAAGATGCCAGTTGGGAAAATGAAGCTGATATCCAGAAACATGGAAATTCAGTGCAGGAGCTCATGGATAGGAGTCCATAAATGTTTTGTCCAGGGGAGTATGATGTAGGAGCATCGTCAGTGAGCATGCGCGGTAGGACAACTCGGCTCCTTGGAATCATTTCACAATATTAATGTTGGAATTTACTATGAATCTTTTGGGGCTGATTGAAAAATGGAAGAAGATCAAATGCTTGGAAGTTGAATGAGCATGAGTGATCTGGGATTTTTTGCTCCTAGTCTTGATTGTAACTGAACTTAGGTAGTAGTTAAGTTTTGTTTTGGAGTAGAGGAGTAGTCGAGGGGGGAACCCTAAGGACCCTCGGGGAGAGAAATAGAGGTTTTGTACACCCAAATGAGGATGTTGCGAGTTAGGAGGAAATAAATGAGTTCCTAATTGTTGTTTTGATCATAGTTGTAACCATTTTTACTTTGAATGAATATAATAGAGGAAAATTCACCCAATTCATGGTGTTATTATTGTTTTTCAATTCCCTTTTATTGTTGCTTTCATGAAGGAATGAATTTCATTATGAATATATGAAACTGTGAAATGTTTGTATAAGGTTCAATCATTTTATATTCATTGAGTCATGTAAGGTGTGGACACAGTCCGCAAGGAGTGCATTGATAGAGTCTGTTTCGACTCAGAAGCTCAGAAGAGATAGCACGAAATTTCCCTTTTCTAGGAGTGAAAAGTGATTGTTACAAGGTGTGCAAGGTCATCCGAAAGAACCCAAAACTTACGCAAGAATCTGTTGCAAGGAGTGCAGAGATCAGAAATTCGACTAAGTGTTGAAGTGACTCTTTAAGAAATCAAAGGAGTAGAAAGTGAGAAAGCTCAAAAGGAATAAATATTTCCATAAGTGCAGACGAGGTCCAAGAAACAGACTCGTAGGAGAAACAAAGGTCAAAGCCTTTGAATACTTAGAAAATATTCTAAGCCAGAAGAAATATTAAGCTCATGAGGAGGAGAGACAGTGGACCATTGGATCATGGAATGTCAATCTGACGTGAGAGGATTTTCAAGAAATCGTAAATCGGGAGAAAGGAGGCGAGCCATCTCCCAAATTCACGAAATGCAAAGAGGATATCTGGACCGTTGGATTGTAGAGGGTCATGGACCATTGATATGACGAGAGTGGGTTCAGAAATTGGGAAGTCAAAGGTGGGAGAAGCAAAGTCAAGAGGAGAGAGGACTTGCAAAGTCCGATTTCACGAGAGAGATATTAGTCATTAGTTGTGTATCATCGAGGACTGTGGATCTGATCTGAGTATTTCACGGATTTGGATTTTGGAAAATCGTGAAGGGATCTGACCCAAGATCATAACCTATGGTCACATCAAAGAAGGATTCTAACGTATGGAGTTATCGTTGATTCAGAAATCGGGAAAGGGGAGCAAGTTGCTCGCGAAAGCTCTGAAGCACGAAAACATGAAGGGGTTCGTCCCACAATCATAGTTTGTGGTCACGTGAAGGAAGGGGATTAGCCAGAGAAGAGCTAGGGCCCATCAGGCATTGAAATTTAAACAACATTTAGGAGAGGGCCCACGGGTGCCATACAACCTGTGCAATTGGAGGAAGGACCTGTGTAACTTGATTTGGGGTCCAACAGAGATCCAAAGAGTTGATCTAACTCTGTATCTTGATTTCTCCTTGACTAGGAGGTCGAAATATCCCGTTGAGGTGGGGGCACTGCATCAAAAAGAGAAGAGGCTCACTAGAACTATGAACGTGTATCACATTGATCTAAAGTATCACTAGAAAGAACATCAGTTATTTCTTGAGTTGAATAGACCCATCTAGGAAGTTGTGGTGTTTGTGTCGATTCATTTCCAATGGACTCATATGGAGGAAGGTGAGATGGAAGATTTGGATTTTCATCCTCACTATCATCATCTGAAAAAAAAAGAAACCAGAATAAGAATAGAAGATGGCATAAACACCAAAGATGGATCGTAGGGCGAAGAAAAGAACAAAAGATGCATTAGTATTTTCAACAAATTTAACATTTATTCTAATAATAATTTCATTAGAATGAGGTTGCAGAAGTTTGTAACCTTTGACATATTCAAAATATCCAAAAAAAATACACTTCTCACTTTTAGGATGTAAAGATTTCCTTTTCTCAATGGGAATGTGAGCCCATGTTACATTGCCAAAATACACGGAAGTGGCTTAGATTTGAATTAATTTTATCCCATGCTTCTTTCGGTGTTATATTTTTTAGAGCCTTTGTGGGAGTGTGATTTACTATTTAATTTTCACAGTTAATGGCTTCCACCCAATAATTAAGATTTAATCCCTTAGATTGGATCATACAATTAGCCATTTATTTTAATGTGTGATTATTTCTCTCAGCAACACCATTTTTTTGCGGTGTATATGGAACAATGTGTTTCATTTGGATTCTCTATGCAATGCAATAACTTGTAAAATGGTTGTTCAATTATTCGCATCCATTATATGTTCTTAACCTTTTAATTTGATGTCCATATTAGTTTTCTACAAGGGACTTGTAGGCCAAAAACTTGTGAAACACTTCACTCTTAATTTTTAAGAAGTAAACCCAAGTGCATCTAGAGAAGTCATCAATGAAAGTTAAGAAATAATTACACCTAGAAAAGGAAGGAGAATAAAGTGGACCACACAAGTCACTATGAACAAGCTGCAAAGGGGTCGAGGCATGCCAAGAGGCATGTTTGTCAAAATTGTCATGATGATTTTTTTCAAGAACAAAAACAACACAAACACCATCTCTGCAAGAAACAAGAGGAACACCAATCACCATCTATTGATTATATAGTTGTTGCAATGACTGATAGTTTATATGACCAAACTGTTCATGCCAAATTTAGCTCAAGTCATCTCTATGAGCACCAAAAACTGATGGTACATATGATGACTGGAAATTTTCAAACTTGTACAACCTGGTAATATAATTGGAAATTCTAGTTGTGAGGACATTCTTAGGATATTTTAAATCCTTAATTAATAAAACTTGGTCAGGTGAGAACTCTACAGTTTTTTCTTCACCTATATGAGTGATATGATATATTGATACAAGGTTGCAGGAAATACTTGGAACACATAATACATAATTGAAATGACCATTATCTACCTGAACTATTCCATACCCTACAACACTAAGAGATCTATCATCACCAATAAATATGTTTTTTGTGTTACATTCATTTAGAGCATAAAATATGGCTTTATCCTTAGCCATATGATAAGATGCTCTAGAATGAATAAGCCACTCGTAATAATAAGAAGTAGAAGTTGCATTGAAGGAGAAACTAGAAGCAAAAATTTAATGTCCATGACAATAATAATAAGAAGAAGAATCAATACTAATATTGTGCTTCTTCATCACTGCTTCTAAGGATTCCATGTTTTTAAAACATTTAGACTCCAAATGACCATATTTCCCACAAAAGTTTCAAAGTTTTTCACCAGTCTTATTACTTTTTGATTTTGCACCTTTGTCACCATTAGGAGAAAAATCTAGCGGAGAGGGTTTGAGACCCTTGTTTTGCTTATTGTTGTGGTGAGAATGTTTCTTCTTGGGATTCTTAGATTTATATTATGTTGGACCATTAAGGATTTTTTGGATGTACCTGCAATGCTAATCAATCCAAGTTACACAAGCTTATCTTGCTCTCAAATCAGAGCATCATAAAAAGACTCAAGAGAGGGTTGTTATAATCACTCCCTAGAGCTTCTCTAGTGGAATAAAATGTAGATAAAAAAAAAATATGCACTACTAAGATTAGCAAGAATAATATATATGCATTGATATTCCTTCAAATCTAGTTAGCATTCTATACACAAAAGTCTAAGTTTTTTTAACTTAGATAAGTAATCTTCAATGCAACGAAAATCATTTGGATTTAACTCCATTAACTGGTGGTGTTTACCAAAGACATCTTCAAGTTTTTCCCAAGATTTAATTGGGCCCTCAATTCCATGAAGGTGAAACCTTAAATCACGAGAGATGGACATTCCAATTAGTCCACATGTTTTTTCATTCCTATTATCCCATTTGGAATAATTTTCATCATTAGGGGGTTCTTGTTCTTTTCCCAAGGTAATTTG
>JZKD02S0273198.1:159236-177302 GCA_000966675.3 Picea glauca
TGGAGTTCATCCATATTTACTTCTTATCAACCATGAAAAAACAATAATGAGTCATATTTACATCAAAAAATATTGGGTCCATTACCCAAACCTTTGTGCTATGGGGCTTTCTTCAGTGGTTGACATCAATGGCAACCAACCTTAATCAACAAAACCATGTGTAGAAAAACTTCCAAAAACAGAGCAAACCCCCCAAACCCCCTTTTCTCCCATATCAATGTATAATACATGTGATCAATTCTGTAAAGAATATAACACATACCCATCATTCTCCCACTTGTTGTTTTCTTTGCATACAGAGGGTTACAAGATTATATAGTCAACAATCTAGGGAAACAATGCCCATAGATCCTCTACACCAAGAGAGATTCTCAGTGCTCACCTATTTTGTTAATGAATATGAAACATTCTCCAAAGTGTCCACCTTCATTAAAAACACCTTCTTGTCTTCAACCATGTCTCTCACAAAGTGATATTGACCGACAATATTCTTTGTCTTTGAATGATAAGTCAAGCTATTCACTAGGAATATTACACTATGAATGTCACGATATATCCTTACAACTTGTTGTACCAACCCAATACCTGAACACAATATATCTAACCATATTGCTTCCTTTCTTGCATGAGTGGCTACCATGTATTCAACTTCTGTAGTTAAGAGTGCCACTACAGACTGTGTTTTGCTCATCCAACTAATTTCTCCTCCAAACAGGTTAAAAATTTACCCACTTGTATATCTTCTATGATCCACATCTTCATCCTAGTATGAATCCACAAATCCATGTATGTGCAACACTCTGTCCAATCCTATTATTCCTTGGTAACATAATCCATAACTAGTAGTGCCATGCAAATACCTGAAAACCCTCTTTACTTTTTTCCAATGCTCCTTCTCTGGTTTTAACATATACCTGCTCAAAACTCCCACTGCATGTGCAATGTCCAGTCTAGTACATACCATTGCATACATCAATATACCAATCGCACTGTCATATGGAACACTAGACATGTCTTCTTCTTCTTCCTGTGTCTTGGGACATTGATCCACATATAACTTTACACCTACATGAATAATAACCTTTATCAGTTTATATTCCTTCATATTAAACAACTGGACTATTGTCTCGACATATTTCCTCTGATTTAACCAAAGTTTCCTGTCTTCCTGATCTCTTTTAATTTTCATGCCCAAAATGAAATTTGCAGCACCAATATCCTTCATGCCAAATTTAGAGGACAACTGAGTTTTCACATCATGGATAATCTCCTTGTTGTTTCCTATCAACAACATATCATCCACATACAAGACCAAATAAATAAGATGATCACCGATTAATTTGGAATACACACATTGAACATCTTTGCTCCTTGTGAAGTGAAGTCCCCACATATAAGTATCAAAATTTTGATACTACATCCTTGGTGATTACTTCAACCCATACAAGGACATTTTCAACTTGCATACTAGTTCTTTATTTCCCTTCACAACAAAGCCTTCCGGTTGCTTCATGTAGATTTCTTCTTCCAAATCCCCATGTAGGAATTTTGCATTCACATACATTTGTTATACTTAAAAATCAAATGCAACAAAAATAGATAAAATAAATCTAATAGAAGTTAACTTGGAAACATGAGAAAAAATTTCACCAAAGTCAATTCGCTCTACCTAGGAATAACATTTTCCTACTAACCGAGCTTTGTATTTCTCCACTTTTCATTTTCCATTCAACTTATTCTTAAACACCCATTTGATGCCAATGGGATTTCTTCCAGTAGGCAACTCCACTAGATCCCATTGTTTAGTTTTCCATCCTTTGAATCCACTACCTCCCTAAAAGATCTAGGATCATCATTAGTAAAATACAAAGTAAAATTTGAATGTAAATCAGGTGGATTATACCTTTCCAGTTGTCTTCTTTCCTGAACCGATCTCCTCAATACTAGAGTATGAAGATCTTCTTCTTCTGATTCCTATTATTTTGTAGAGTCTGATTCATCATCCTTTAACTCAAACTCTATTTTCTTTGGTTCTTCCTTCCTCGGTAAGACTTCTTGTTTGACAAAATCTTTGATTTCTCTAAATACCACATATCGACTATACACTATGGTCTTATTTTCTAGGTTCTAAAGATTATAACCTTTTAGACCATATTTATACCCAATAAAGATACACTTTTCATCTTTTTTATCTAGCTTACTCATGTTTTCCTTTGGAACATGTACATAGGCATCACAACCAAGTGCCTTGAGATGTGTAAGAGAGACTTTCTTAGCACTACATACCTCATGTGAGTCTTTCATCCAGTGTTTATGAGGGTGATCGATTGACCAGGTAACATGTAGTACCAGCTGCCTCTGCCCAGAATTCATGTCCTAACCCAACACCATTGAGCATGCACCTTTATTTTTACATCAACGTCCTTTTCATCCTTTCTGTGAATCCATTATGTTGACATGTATATGGAGTATTCTTCTACCTTTCTATACCACACTTCTTACATAATTCTTCGAATTCATTTCCCCAAAACTCTCCACCATTATTCGCCCTCATCACCTTAAATATATCCATGCATTCCTTGATAAATAATATATAAATGAGACATAGTACATAGATTTTCCCAGTCATAGAATCAACATAGGTCCAAACACATCATTGTGCACCAACTGTAAAATTTCCTCTACCCTCGTTGCACCATAGGGGAATCTTACCTGATTCTTCTTCCCATATACACAATTTTCATAGAAATCAAAATTCATAGATCAGTTAGACATACCTTCAACCATACCTTTACCATTTAGTAGTCGAAATATCTTGTCTCCAATATGCCCCAGTCTTTGATGCCATAACATAGCCTTTTCTCCAAAGACTGTAGGAGTTTTTTCTTCTTCAAATCCAATCTTAAGAATAATGGAACTATTACACCCATCACTAATATTTATTCCCTACATATTATAAGGAGTTCCAATCCGAACTCCCTTCAGCAACACCATTTCTCCTTGAACAATCCTGCATGTTTCTTTCTCAAACAATATTTTTACCCCTGCATCGTCCATTTTTCTTACAGAAATAAAAATTATGGTCAATCTTGGGATGTGAAGAACACCAAGTAGTGTTCCAATCCTTCCATTCATGAGCTTCAACTTGACTTTTCTTCATCCTATGATTTTGGTTGTAAATTCATCACCTAGAAAAACATCACCTCCACCATACCTTTCATATTCATATAACCAATCCCTCTGGGGATTCATATGAAAGGATGTGCCTGAGTCAACCAACCATGCCTTATGATTTGTATGTGTTCTTGATGAATCCATGTACACATCCCCTCCTTCATCCATGGAGGTTTTTTCTTCTATATAAGGAGAATCTTTAGATCCCTTCCCTCTCTCAATGCTTTTGGATCTACATTGCTTCTTGTACTGCCCTTATTTTCCACATCTTCAACATACCTTTACAAAATTTCTAGGAGATTTAGATCTACCCTTATATTTAGATCTCCCACTTGAGGACTTAGATCTATTTCTTTCCTGGGAGCGTCCTCTAGAAAACAATGCATATGTGCTCTATCCTTCCATGTTGTTATGTCTCATCTCCATCTTTCATCCTCTGGTTATACAACTTCTTCTGTAGGAACAACTTATTTACCAGGGACTTAGACTGATAAAAAATCCCCATCTTATCCCATATTTCCTTGGTTGTAGCTTCCCCTAACACATTCAATAATATTGAATATGAGAGACATAACCAGATTGTGCTCTTCGCCTTCTAATCCAACTCTTTCTAGTCTTCTGCTAATGTTCTTGTCAGTGTAGTACCTGGATCCACTGTGATTCATTGATCTTTGTCTACCGACAGATCTTCCATCTTGAGCTTCCACAACTCAAAACATTTCACATTAAATTTATCAATATTTATTTTTGAATTTCTTGCCATTTATTTTCACATGAAGGATCAATATCACATATATCCCACTATCATAAGGATTATCAAATACTTGAGACAAACCCTTAGTGATAAAGGCATCCACCTAAAGCCAATAATTTATCTAATACCAAATGTAGATTTTAACCTTGCACAATTAATTTCTGCAAACAAATTCTTAATAAAACAAAAAATATACAATGGCACACACACACACACTTTACACAGAGATTTTTACCCTAGAAACCCAAACCGGGAAAACCAACGACCTGTTTAGAGTCACACCTCTAATTGTCTATTCATCACCTTCTTCATTGTTTACAATATAATATACATATAGGATATTGCGACATCCAAACCCCTAATCCATTGACCCAGATTAGTCAACGACCCTAATTCCTTAACCGGAATTATAAAACCATCGACAAAAACCATGTGCCAAAAAACCGCCAAAAACGAACGCAAAAAATCACCAAAATTGTACCAAACCCACCAGACCCCCTTTGCTCCTATATCTATGTATAGTACATGGGATCAATTTTGTAAATAATATAACACATACCCAACAAGAATATGTATTTAAAATCTGAAATTGATAGTTTGGATGGAAATCTCTCAAAAAAATATGTTGTTTAAAAAAAACGACACCGAAAATGGACTTTGAATGTGAAAGTTATGCCCTTTTAAAGAAAAGGCATAAACGATAACCAAAGAGCCATGTCGAAAGTATATGTTGATCGAAATGGTGATGTTCCTCCTAACTGTTCCTATAAGCTCACTTTTAAATAAGTTACTTATGAAGTGACCCACTTTTATAGAATAAGCGAGAATCAGTTTTACAATGAAGTTACTTTGTAAAGGAAAGTTGCATGCAAAAAATAAATTAAAATAAAATATTAAAGTTATTTAATAGTATTCACTTTTATAATTAAGTGAAATGCACTTTACAATGAATCCATGAGCTTTTCATAAAAAAGTAACCAAAAAAAAGACTTGAACTCAAGACCTCTTACTAAGTAAAGTTATTTTCAACCAAGTAAGATAGTGCAAAACACAATATAGTCTTAAGTAGGAGGATTGGTTTTTTTTTTGTTTTTTGGTGGTGGTGGTGGTGGTGGTGGAAGATGTCCATAAAGTGTGTGATCAATAAAAAGTTATCTTCATGCATTCGCACAAAAAACATTTGCTCTAGATCTAACTGAAATAGTCATATCTTGAGGAAATGGAAACCTTTTGAAGTGAAATGAAAATAATTTCTAGCTGAAAGAAGTGCTATGGACGCAATAAAACAATATAATAGGCCTAAAAATGTATGGAAATGATAGAAATCAAATATTTGGAAACACAGATTCAATATCTCAATCTACAACAGGAGCGAGTGTTCCAATGTGTTTGATACCATGTTCGACAACATAGGTATTCCAATAGAGGATGAACACCTTTAGTAACCACTCACACAAATATATCAATGATCAAAACATCAACGTTTTTACGTGGTAAAACCCCTCTATGTCAGAAACATATGACATGTCATATCACTCTATGTCAAGAACATATCATGACCATCAAATTTCCTAACTACTAATGCATACTAAAGAAACACACTAAGAAACACATTTTAACCTAATGACACATTAGACCAAGTTAATATTAATTAAATCATAAGTGTAAATATCCTAATAGGTACATGGCAAGTTTCGTACCTAGCCCATTTAGTGTTACATATCCTATTTCCATGGAACACAATCAAATAGTACATTCAAGTAGTTTTTGTTTAAGTTGGGGAAACATTTGTGTTCTATTGCAACACTCTCATTAGGTCGTGTTATCTCCTCAAATAACACAGTCAAATTTTTTTATTTAGGTGATAAGAAGTCATTGAAAAATACATTTCTAAATTTTTTAAGGTTCATTTTTCAGAGCCTTATGTTTGTAATAAAGATTGAAAAACATTGGATTTGGTTTTTATTTCAAAAAATCCAAAACTCAGGTTTCAGTCGCTAAGATCCTTCCCAAAAGGGATTCTAAGCCACCGAAATACCTATCTTTCAGTAGCTTAAACCCGAAATTCAGGGCTATTTTAGCCACCAAAAGTGAAAAAAAGTTTGTTTTTACTACGCTGAGTCATCATTTTCAAATGATGATTCTGAGCGACCGGAGAATAATTTTGAGAAATGGGTGGAGGTTTTTGTTGATAAAAATTCAAATAACAATAACCTCTATTATTTTTCCATTAGGTGTCATATATTGGGAGAATCAAATTCATCTCTGAGCCCTAATTTTTGGATCTCATAATTTCCCTGTTTGACACATGTTTTTGAAATGCAGATCCCGGGAAAATGAAAATGAATCTAAAAGAACTGAGAGAGGTTTTTTATCAAAAAAAACCAATATATAAAAGAATCATCTAGTTTGTACATGACATTTTTGGTTGGAGATATATGGGTCAATATTTGAACAACATATTTCCAGAAATTTCTGTCTTTTCCAGCCACCTCACAAATTCGAATTTGAGATAGGAGAAGAGGTTATCAGATCCATCTTTTGAGGATCTGAAATTGCTTTTCAAGGCTATAAATCCTATCAATTTTATAGACTAAAGGGTTCAACTTTGGTGATTATACATTGCTTGTACTCCTAAACTTCTCATAGCATTTCATAATATAAGCTTCTTTTGCCTGTAATGTTCAGATTACCTCTTGTCCATTCTATGCTTGTATATGAATGATTTATTTCATTTATTATGTTTATCTAGTGTCTAAGAACTATCATATTGTCATTACACTAATAAACTAAACTTTACAAGTATTCCTTGCTTATTATATTGGTCATTCATATATATTGTTTATGTATGTTTCTGCTGATAGGATAAGATCTCTCCACACATTCACCTTTATTAAATCCTCTGAACAGAGTTAGCTAAAATCCTTGTCTATATGATTATGTCTATGCATTTTTTGATTGAGTAAACCTTGTCTCAGTCACCCGACTTGATCCACTTGAGTAAACATTGAGAGAATAAGTTAAGTTACTAGGTGCATTCCCTTTTCTGTTAGGGAAAGACTCCTGGAGTGATAACAGGTCGAATCATGTTGTTTGTAATACATGGAAGGTGTTGGTCATGGCCAACCTACACTATTAACTTAGATAACACCAATTCCTCCAACTTTGGGCATTACAGTTTTTGTTGGCATCGCTCACATGCAAGTATTGCACAACACTTTTAATTTTTTTAATCACAATATGCTAGATAAATTATATGGTTAAATGTATTGTTGTTTAAAAAAAAATTGACTAGTTTTTCACCTTGTGTTTCTATAGTAGCCAAAACAAGCCCCCCATTTCTTTCATCCCTCACTAGTGAAATATCCCAAACCCCTCGGATCTGGATATTTATTGCTAACGTTGGTGATCTGACTATAGATATGATGCGATGAGGTTTATGACTGATTTTGAAAAGGTTTATGGTTGTGGTTTTGTGGTGTTTATATGTTTATATCATGCATGCAATTGTTTTGGAACCAACAGCAACTCAATATATTGAATTAATTTAAATAACAGGAATTACATCATAGCATGCGAAAACTAAAGAGAGTAACCTCGACTATACCATATAGAGCTGATATTAGCTGGAATACAATGAAAAAATAATAATAAATACTCATATCAAAGAGGAATGACTAGATCTATGATCGACAATGTGGATCCATCGCATGCATGGATGGATCTACTACATGAAACCAAAAATACACATGGTAACTACTGTTGGAGACTAGAAAACTTTCCCTGGTGGCTATACTCATCCGATCGTCCTGAAAAATGTTCTAGATGGATCACCTTACTCCCTAGCACACTTCCCCTCCTTGTTGGCTGGAATATCGAGCCTCTTTTGATTTTCTGAAACCCAGGATGGATTCCCTCAACCCTTACGCACTTCCTCAACTGGAGGGTACATTTTTGAATATTTACCCAGAAAAATGCTATGATAATTGTCTCAATGGAAGCACCTTGGCCTCCTCTCCAATGGGTTGGAATAATATGGGATTATCTATCCTAGTTTGACCTAGCGACCCCTTTTATGCCGAATCTATGCCTCAAACCCTCACACTATCACTGGATAAGTGTGCACTTGCTTGTGTTGCCTCTACTTGTTGTTGTATATCTCTAAAAACTGAAACTTGTCACGGGTGGTGGTTTCCTCCAAAAATCCACAAAACAATAGAAGGTTGACTTACCTCTCTCTAGAACTTGCTTTTAATTCTCAAATCATCATAATCAGCCATTAGGTCGACTTTCCACCTTTTATACCTCCTCTAGTCTAATTCTTCATTCACCTACTTAATTAAATGACTTTTCTCCTAAGTTATGATTTAGTGTTCACTTAAGTCATGTAAACGCCTTTTTTTATTCTAATTAGACATTCACTTTACCACTTAAGTGACTTTTCCCTAAGTTTCATCTCAATAATCAATCAAGTCACTTAAACACCCTTTTTGCTCCATTTACCTCTCTAATGCAACTGTCAGGTTAGAATTTGGTGAAATGACATTTAAATAGAGGTGTTATTCCCCTTTTTATCTCTACTATAGTCTACAGGAACATATAGACTACTAAATCTCTCTCTGTAGAGACTATCACTAGGAAAGGGACATCACAGTCCTCCCTTCCCAAGAATTATTTTCCTCAAGCAACATCAAGCTGAGGGTGTTGTAGGATATGCTCTCCCTCCCATGTAGCATGCTCCACTAGAAGTCCCCTCCATATGACAAGGAATTATGTGATAATCTGACTCCTCAAGCTGCACTCTTGGTGCTCCATAACCTCCTCTGGCACTAACTCCAACTGAACCTCCTCATCCAATGGTGGTAACTCCTCTGAAGTAGTAATATGTTTTCCCACTGCTTTCTTGAGGAAAGAAACATGGAAAAAATTGTTAATATTACTACCCTCTGGTAGCTCTAACTTGTAGTCCACCTCACTAATCCTCCTAGTGATCCTGTAAGGTCTATAGAACATGGGTTTCAATTTTTCCTCCCTTTTATTCTTTAAAGAACACTGTTTGTATGGTTGTAGTCTCATAAATACTAGATCCCCCACCTCAAAACTGTGCTTTATTCTCTATCAATCTACATACACCTTCTGTTGGTTTTGTGTTGTCTGTAGATTTTCCTTCACTCTTTGGAGAATATTCTGGCTATCCTCTATCCAATATTTGTCTCCTGGATCTTTAATGTCCCAAAACATTGTCTCCATGAATGATGGTGTGTCATACCTGTACAAATATTTGAATGGTGTCATCCTGATGGACATATGATATGTCGTGTTATAGTAGTTATCTCCCAGGTGGAGCCACTTTACCAACATGCATTGTTGACCCCCACATAGTTCCTCAAGTACCATTCCACCGATTTATTGACTATCTCGGTCTGTTCGTTGATCTATGGATGGTAGTTGGTACTTGTAGCCAAATTTGTGCCCACTATCCTGAACAACTCCTGCCAAAATGTGTTGATGAATCAACCATCCCTGTCAGTGACTATTTGTCTAGGTAACCCATGCAATATGAAGATCTATATGAGGAATAAATATGCCACTTGGGTGGCCTTATCCTCAGTGGGTATTGCAAATAATTGTGCAAACTTGTTCATTATGTCGACCACCACAAATATAGAGTCCCTACCTTGCACCCTATGTAGTCTTGTGATGAATTCCATGGAAATACTCTCCCATTTATATTATGGAATGGGTAGAGAATGAAGTAACCCTGTCGGGTGTGTCTTCTTGGACTTGTTCTGCTGACAAGTTACACACTCTCATATGTGTCTCAGTACATCATCCTTGAGACCCTTCCATGATAATATCTTATTGATCTTCCTGTAAGTCTTGAAGTACCCTTGAAGTCATGATAAGTGTGAATCGTGACTGGCCTTCAGAATCTTTTCCTTCAGTTTAAATTATGGAACTAAGTAGATCTTTTTGTAGAATATGAAATCATCCAGTACCTGATATTGCTCATCTATCACTTTCCCATCCATTACCTCACAATAAAATTTGTTTTTGGAATACTCAACTAGAAATTGTGCCTTCCAATATGTAGATATGTCCATCATCGAACAACTCACCGGCTTCCTAGATAAAGCATCTACTATGACATTTGTTGGCCCTTGGTTATGGAATTATGTGAATATCAAGAAAGAAAAGGGAGAGTGAGAAATTTGCAAAAGACAGTGATTTTTATTGGGTCGAAGTGAGAAAAAGAGCAAAAAAGATGGAGTGAAGCCCGAGAAACAAAGTTGTTGGATGAGGATATCGGGGATGACAGATAAGAAATAAAGAAGGATAGTGGATATGTCATCAAGCAGAAAAAGCCACCATTGGATGCTTTGGAGCACTACATGAGAAGGAAGGAAAGACAGGCTGGCGAAGCCCTGTAAATATGGGTCAAGTTGACCTAGGGTTTTAGACACCTAGGGTTTTGGTATCTAGGGTTTTGGACACCTAGGTTTCGGCCTAAGGCTGTCGGTGAACTATTGTAATGTATAAATAGAGTTCAAGAGGACCTAGGTTGGTTTGGTATCAAGATAGGTTATCATAGTTGATGTGAGTGATTATTGTATTGTTAGAGAGAAGTGCTAAGTGTGGGAGCCTTCTGGTATTGTAAGATCTTCAGCTAGGTGCGAAGATCAAACCTGTAGTTGGGTTCGCAGGGAGAGAAGAGAAAGAGAGGAGAAGAAATAATATCTGCTATCTAAGAGCACAAACAAGAACTATATGTTTTACCTCAATATATTATAGCACAGTTTTCTGGACATAGCCCTAGAGAGAGGGTGAACCACAAATATTTTGTGTTGTCTTTGATTGGTGTTTTGTATTTTTCATTGATATACTGTGATTGCATTATTGCTTTAGATCTGATAGGTATATGTGAAGAATAGCTCTAAGTTGATAAGTGATATATGAATGATTTGTTGTTCTTGTGTTAGATCTACTTGATATTCCCTTTGGTTGTAGATATCTATGTCCTGCAACCCCCTCATAACTGCTTTGGGTGAGACTGCATCTACTTCGCAGGTGTTGACGAAAGGGCCAGTAGTTAGGGCTTGTTGGTGAGCTCCTGGATTCAAACCCTGGGTCTGCCCCTATGCCAACAACATTCTTCTTTCCTTTAACATACTCAATGTCAAAGTCAAAATCTTATATCTTTCAAACCCATTTATGTTGTCTCTCACTAAGTTCTTTCTGATCTAAGAAATACTTCAAGTTATTGTGATTGATTTTCACCACAAATCTTATACCAACTAAGTATTGTATGAATTTTGTCAATGAATGCATGATAGCCAACATTTATTTGTCGTATATAGAGTAGAGTCTCTCTGAATCGCTAATATTCCTGCTCTCAAATATTATGGGGTGACCTCCCTGCATCAATGCTTCTCCAATTCCCTTTCTTGATGCATCACACTCCAATACAAAGGGTTTTGAAAAGTCAGGAAGTGATATAACTAGGAATGTGCTCATGACCTCCTTCACATTCTCAAAAGTTCTTTGTGATGCCTTGGTCCAGTGGAAAGCCTCTTTCTTTGTCAAATCGTTGAGTGGTTCCCCCAACTATCAGAACCCTCTCACGAACCTCTTGTAATAACTGCATAACCCAAAGAATCCCTTCAACTCCATGATATTCTTAGGTGTCGTCCAATCCAAAATGGACCTGATATTTTCCTAATGTACTTATACCCCCTTCTCACTGATAATATGGCCTAGATACAACAACTCTCTCATTCTGAACTCACACTTGCACTCTTTGGAATATAAGAAATGTCACTACATAATGCTCAAAACCTCATCCAAGTTTTCCAGATTCTCTTTCCAAGTCCTACTATATATAAAGATGTCATCGAAGAAAACCAAGATATATTTCCGTAACTGTCCCCTGAAAATGTGGTTCATGCAAGACTAAAATGTTTTCAGGGTGTTGGTCAACCTGAAAGGCATAACCAAGAACTCAAAATTCCCAAAGTGACATCTGAAAGTTGTCTTCTCAATATCTTGCTCCTTGATGTTGATTTGGTGATAACCTAATCCGAGGTCTATCTTGGTGAAGAAGACTACCCCATGAAGCTCATCCATCAACTCATATATATGCAGAATGGGGTACCTATTTTTTATTGTCTTCTTTTTGAGTGCATGATATTCTATGCACATTCTCAGTGTGCCATCCTTCTTCAGGACCAAAAATATCGATGAAGAAAGCAGGCTAGTGTTGGGCCTGATGTACCCCATCTCAAGCAATTCCTTAAGTTCTTTCTCAATCTCATCCTTGAATCTCTTAGGATATTTATAGGGTGTGGTGATCACTGGTGTCTCCCCCACCTCTAACTCAATCATGTGCTCAAATCCTTTTTCTGGTGGGCACCCCAGTGGTATCATCCTAAATAATAGTTCATATTGACTCAAAATTTCCCAGATCTTAGGATGATAATATTGTCTGCCACCTGAATCCCTCCTGGTGGTGATCAAACACTTGACATCATATGCCACATCTCCATTCTTGAAAATCCTCTCCATCCTATTTTTTGAAATTGTCCTAGGTGCTCCTATATACATGCCCCTCAACACCACCTTTGACCCCTTTGTATATTCGAAGCTCATTGTTAGGGTCTAGTAATTGAATCCAATCTCACCCAGTGAGTACAGACATTGAACTCCCAATACTTCATTAGTATCTAATAAATCAACTACATAGAAAGTGTATGTCACGGTGTAGTTACATTGTTTAACCTCCAGATATGGTACCCTATCCAAGCACGTCATTGTGTACCAATATTCCACTGCTATAGTGAATCCCTCAAACTCCTCAATCTGTAACCCTCTCCTGGCTACTAAGGATGCATATACAAAGTTATGGGTTTCCCTACCATCCACCAATGTTGTGATCTGTTTTCCCTGAATGAGGCCCTTGAGCCTAATGGTGGCATACCTAAGAACTCTTGAAAGGGTAGCTATGGTTAACCCTTCACTAGTACTCGTGGTTTTTTCATTCCACCCGACTGTGGTTCTATCTACGGCTGAGGTTTCTTTGGAGGCTTCCCCTCCTCATGTGTATGTTCATCCTTTGAGACACTATATGATGTGGAGATGATCTCCTCCTCCTCACTGTCTGATGCCACCTCAATATAGTGTATATGTCCCTTTCCCAAGCATCTGTGTCCTAGGACCCGTGCTTCCCTGCAATTGAAACGCAACATCTTCCTCATGATCTCTCTCCTAGTCTCATCATCCAATTTGGATTTCCTTTCCATTCCCTTGGAGGATTTATTTTTCCTTGTCTTTCTATGGAATAAAGGGTTTAGTGAAGGTCTTTGGTTTCTGCACTGAGTCTCCCATATCTCTAGTGCACAATATAGCATGTTGTAGGGTGTGAGGCTTGAAGTAATTTCCCTAACCTCTCACTGGATTTTTCAATGCCTCATTGAAAAGCATCACCAACTTGTGCTCAAATATGTCAGACATTGTTACTGCTTTCCTCTGAAACTCTATAATAAATGCCTCAACATATCCAGTCTTCCACAGCTATGTCAGGTCTCTAAAATGGAGTGATGGATCCCTCCGATCAAACCTCTCCATCAGTTGTTCTGTAAACTCCAAGTATGATTTGATACAACTGTGACCCAAGGTCACCAATCCATGGTACCACCACTCATGTGCTTCCCCCTCCAAGTGCAAGGTAGCAAAGCTTATATCTTATGAATCTATCATCTGTTTAATCTTGAAATAGGTATCAATATTTTGGACCCGTGCCTGAGCTAAACACCTGGATGGACGATCAAAAGAAGGGATGGTCATATTCCCAACCTTTTTGATAAATTTCATGTTCTGGGGCTACATGTTACCCATTTTCACCTCTCTCATCCTGTTTTGATACTTGATCGAACAATACTCCATCAAACTCATGTCAGCATGAAACTCTAGCCCTAGTGTCAAGTATTCTCTTCTGAAATTTTCAAATAGATATATCAGGCATGTCTGCACCAGTATGACCTATCCCATCTATTGCCCCTATCATGGATTTTCAATATGTTGTTCCCCATGGTACTTCGAAAAGAGAGGACTGGGAATATTCCCCGCTAAGATATAGGTGTGAGTGGGTTTCTTGTGTCCTCCCGATCTTGTTGGGTTCCCACTGGGTCCATTGGCCCCACCTCCATGGTGTCCCATGGAACCACTCGCTCCACCTGCTATATTTGCACACATCGTACCCATATTGTTCTGGAACAACTGTGTACTTATTTCCATTTGTGTTATGGCATTCATCGTATCTTGTTTCCCTCTAGAAATATCATTCAACATAGCATGGGTACTATCGTAAGGGGTCTCTCGGCCTTTCCCCTTGTCATCTAGAATATCATGTATGTCACCCATCTTACCTTCTAATTCGACATCTTTCTCTGAGTTGATATGATCTCTTTATTTTTCCTTTGTCTCTGGCTCTGTATCTGAATATATATGGAAGGGAATGTAGTCTCTCATGTTTTTGTCCCTTTTGTCTCTACTATGACCCCTACGGTATTGAATCTACCCATCCCTATTGTGACCTATATCCTCTATGTATTTTTCACTCATTCCAAAAATCATGGGGTCATGAGTTAAGCACTTCTTCACATGCTGGCAGGAAGAAATCTCTGATACCACTAAAATATACCAAACCCCTCAAATCTAGATATTTACTGCTAACGTTGGTGATCTGACTACAAATATGATGCGCTGAGGTTTCTGAATGAGTTTTAAAATGTTTTTGGCTACGTTTTTTTGGTGTTCATGTGTTTATATCATGCACGAAATTGTTTTGGAACCAGGAACAACTCAATATCTTGAATTAATTGAAATAACAAGAATTACATCATAGCATGAAAAAAGTGAAGAGAATAAGCTCAAATAAATCGTATAGAGATGATATTAGCTAGAATACAATGCAAAAATAATAATAAAATAATTGTATCAAAGAGGAATGATTGGATCTATGATCGACGATATGGATCCATTGCATGCATGGATGAATTTGTTGCATGCAACCAAAATTACCCACGATAATTGTTGATGGAGACTGGAAAACTCTCCCTGGTGGCTATACTCTTATGCTCGTTCTGAAAACTACCCCATATGGGTCTCCCTACTCCCTAGCACACTCCCCCTCCCTACTGGCTAGAATACCTAGCCTCTACTGATATGTCAAAACCCCGGATGGATTCCCTCAACCCTTGTGCACTTCCTCAACTGGAGGGTACGTTTTTGAAGATTTACCCAGTGGAATTCTATGATAACTGTCTCAATGGAAGTGACTTGGCCTCCTCTCCAATAGTTTGGAAGGATAAGGGATTCTCTTTCCTAGTTGGGCCTAGAGACCCCTTTTATGTCAAATATCTACCTCAAACCCTCACATTGTCACTAGATAAGTGCACACTTTATTTCACTACCCCTACCCATTGTTGTATACTAAAGATGAAGATCAATGAAGAACATGGATGGTACTTCTGATGGCTAGGGTGTGTCTCTCAACACGAAACTTGTCACGGGTGGTGGTTTCCTCCAAAAATCCACAAAACAATAGAAGGTTGACTTCCCTCTCTCTGAAACCTGTTTCTAATTATCAAATCATCATAATCAACCATTAGGTCAACTTTCCCCCCCTTTATACCTCCTCTAGTCTAATTCTTGCTACGATGAAAATCTCTCTATGGCCTGGGGTAAACCACAATAAATGGAAATGACTGCAAAAATCAAATCTAATCTCAAGTATGCTATATAAACAAATATATTAACAAGACAAGATAAATATCCTACATCGTCCAGACATTCAATGAAGTCCATCATTGAGCACTTGAATCAAATCAATACACCTACAACTTGTCCTCAACAACCAATATATGCAAGCATGTGCTGATAATATATAAAGTTATCACATTCAATAGCATAATCCATCAATATTCATAACAAATATGCCCATGGAATAATAATTCAAATATTTTCAAGACATTAATTGGACGATAAAAGAGTATTTCTATTAAAATGTAATCAGAAGAAGTGTATGAATGACAAACTTCTTTGTCGGCACAATTCGGAACTGAGAAACTAAGTCCCTTCCAGTTGGGCCTCCACCACTTCAATTCTCCACCAAAGGTAAGCTCATGTAAGAGAGACAATGAGGTTCTCAATCAAGTAGGGAAGACCTTGGGGGTTGAACAATGTGTTTAGACTTAAAATGATAAAGGGACGCAGACTCAATATGAAGTGAATAATTTATCCAGAGTAACTTTGCTCTCAAAGTTGAATTCTTCTCCTCTTTTCCATAGCTTGGATATGGCCCATTTATAACCTTAAAATGGAACTAAAGGGTCAATTCAAAAATTTTCCAGTATATGGAAGGTCAAGGATCATGGATCTTGTGACGTGACATGGAAACCCGACACCATTTTTTAATTTTGGGCACAAAACCCGATGTATGCAGGTTGTAATGGTGCAACATGCGAATATGCATGCTGTATAATAGTTAGGGTGTGTATATGTGGAAAAATATTATTTTTAGATCTAGGAACTGCAAAAACGGACTTCAAGTTTGCATAGGAAAATGGAAAAGGACTTCTAAGCAAATTTTCATAGGGTGAGGCAAATCTTGCTATAAAAATTCTCCATTCATTTACTTAATTAAATGAATTTTCTCCCAAGTTATGATTTAGTGTTCACTTAAGTCATTTAAACCCCTTTTTTATTCTAATTAGATGTTCACTTTACCACTTAAGTGACTTTTTCCCTAAGTTTCATCTCAATAATCAATCAAGTCACTTAAACACCCTTTTTCCTCCTTTTACCTCTCTAATGTCACTATCAGGTTAGAATTTTGTGAAATGTCATTTAAATAGAGGTGTTATTCCCCTTTTCATCTCGACTATAGTCTACTAGAACATATAGACGAACATATATACTACTAAGTTGCTCTCTATAGAGACTATCACTGGGAAAGGGACATTACTGTTGGTTGTGGAGCCTAATTATCTTCCTGTTTCAGAGGTCTTTTACTTTCAGCCGTGTTTATACCCCATGAATTATTTACACCCCAGAAGTATGTACACTCTTCCATGCGGGGGAGTGTAGAGGGGGGTACCCCCTTTGTAGGGTCTGGGGGGGCTATCCCCCCGGTTGGGGGGTCTGGGGGCAAGTGGGCCCCCATGGGGGCGTTCGAGGGCGAAGCCCCCGAAGGAAAAAATTCCTTGTAAATGTATATTGTAATTTCATTGTAAATCTAGACCATTCATTATAAGGTCGCATATCTAACAATAGAGATTATGTTAGGGTTTTTTTCCCTAGAAGGCAACCCTCTTTTATGAGGGAAATGTATTGCGGCTATGGTTGATGGTGAATATTGTATTCTGAGATAGGAGACAGTGAGAGAAAGAAGAGGAAGTTACAATGGGTTTGTTGTAGGTTGTATCCCTTCATATGCTGGATAATAATAAAGGAAGGACCTGGAAATTTCTCTGGTGGACGTAGCCCACACTGGATGAACCACGTAAATCTGTGTCTCTATTGTATTGTGTATCTTTTGTGTTTTGTTTCCGCATTTGTTTTATTTTATTGCTCCACGGTCCTGTTTTTTTAACAACTTGTATCAAAGCGAAAGGTAACTCGCAAGAAATGAGGGTTCCTGGTTCGAGTGGGAGAAACATTGGAAGATGGAAAGTTTAGGGCCGAAAAATATAACGGCCAAAAATACCAGTTATGAAAGATGCAGATGGAAGACTATTTATATCATAAGGATCTATTCCTACCATTAGGTGGAATAGCAAAGAAGCCGATGGCTACGAAGAACGAAGAATGGGAGATTCTTGACAGAAAGGATCTAAGAACGATATGACTGAGCCTGGCAGCGTTGGTGGCTTTCAATATTTCCAAAGAAAATACAACGAAGAGTTTGATGGATGCATTGGCCAAATTGTATGAAAAAAACTTGGCATCCAATAAGGTATTTTAGAGATCTTCTAATCTTGTGCTCATTTCCAGAAAGATGGAACGGCTTGGTCATGGTTGTAAGTAACTCTGTCTCTGGTTCAAATACTTTAAAATTTGATGATGTTTTTGGTGTTATCCTT
>JZKD02S0273198.1:193409-227710 GCA_000966675.3 Picea glauca
TGAAGTAATCGATCTTAAGCAAGAACAAGAAATGATTGTTGAATGGAAAATCAATCATAATTTGCTTCAAGATAAGCTCATGTCGTGCAAATATTTCAAGTATATCAGCTCATTTGTAGTCATCTTTTTTATGTTTTCGTTAATAATATTGTCAACATGGATGATAGTGGCTTCAGTAAGATGTAACAGGGTTCAAATGGCTAACAATATACTGTCAGTTGTCATGATTGTGTTACAGTTGATCTTGATCAGACAAGTGCACAGGACAGAGTTCAGAGATAGAGGACAAGACGGGTGGCCTATCCCGATCTTGTTGATTGGTCAGTAACCTTTTGGAGACCAAAAGGTATTTTAGTGGGGAGGTGTGATCCAGAATCGGATCCAGGAGCCTAATAGGGCTCAAAAAGGCTCAAAAATGAAAGTTCTCAGAATCTGACGAAACCAACGCCATTGCGTCCGTCTAGTCTTCCTGATTCTGGCCATATATTTACTTCATCAAACAGGCTCCGTATGTGAAATATATCGCATTCTGTTCGAAAACCCAAACAGGCAAAAAAAACGGGTGACTGTACAGTCCATACAGTGCCACGTGGCAAGTTGACTGTACAGGTCGTACGGTCATACAGCTGATGTGGAAGCTCCTAGTGATGACATGTGGTAGGTGGTGACTTGACAGGTTTGTTGACAGGGTAGACATGTGGTAGGAAACTGGACCAGTCAGAGGGTGACACGTGTCACCACTGTAAGGGTGAAATGTGGCACGGGATGACGTCAGAAGGATGACATGGTAGGTACAGTGGCATGTTGACAGGATAGGTATGTGGTAGACAGGTGGATGAATCAGTGTTTGACAAGTGGCAGTGTCTGATTGGTTGTTGAGGTGCCACGTGGCCCAGTTATGGGCTACCACATGGCACCCTATGGTTGTCTCTCCGATTTATGCAAAATTGGTTGGAGTCCACAGGAGTCGAACCCTGACTTCTCATAGCATATGGACTGGAAAGGATGAGCCAACCAACACACCCTTGCATGGTTCTTAACAACTATATGCTAAAAAATTTATATGAATTGAATTGAATCAACATTCAGAGGGGGGAAAGGGCTGGGGCTTAGCCCCAGCCCTCAGCACTTAACATCTGACGTGACCGCCACGAGAACCAGAAGCCAAGAGCGTCGGGTCATGGTATATTAATCCACTAGTCCTATCCACCACCAATGGAACCGGGGCCCTATCCAAAAAAAGGAGGCGCAAGTAAGTTGTTATCCACCAGTCCTATGCCCACGCCACAGGACCAGGAACCAGCGAGCATGGGAAGGGCCAGTGCATAGCCCAAGGGGCTAGCGCTCGGCCACATGGCCCCATGTGACCAGAAAAGGGGGGAGCACACCTAGGGAGAGGGGGCTAGGCCCTATTTTTATACAAAAAGTGGGTTTTTTTCCAAAGTTTAGTGGATTTTTTATTGATTTTATGCCTGTAATAATGGATTTTATCCATTTTTGGGAGATATTGGACATTTTTGGAGGCCAAATTTTGGGAGGAAGTTGGGGATGGATAACCAAATTCAGATCTATATAAACAAGGCATGTTTGAGGCCATGGGAGGACAGTCATAGCATATTTATGCTGAAGGGAAGCCAAGCCAAAGCCATTTTTATGCAGGGAAGCTGTTGAGGAGCAGACGCTTGCGGCCCATTTCTGAGAGCTCCGGTCATCCATTTTGCGTGTTGTTTCTTTTGCTAGGTTCTAGAGATCTGGAAGAACATGACCATATCAGTCTTGTAGCCAATTGGCACTACTGCGATGTATTTTTTGAGCTTTGAACAGAAATAAAGAAGCCTCCCCCACAGAGACAAAGGCCCGGAGACGTAGGCAACGTTGTGCCGAACTCCGTTATCAATTCTATTGTTATGGTTTGTTGTTTATTACTTCATTTCAGATCTGCATATGTGTATATGGTTGTCATAATTCCTCTTATTTCCTCATTCTTTCATTAAGCTTCTCAAATGGTTAATTAACACATGCAATTAAAAACTCAACCACAATCATTAAAAGATCTTTACGGATCAGCACTTCGGTGTGAATGAGAACAAAAGCTATCCTATCTGAACTCTCAGAGACAAACCTCTGAACCCTCTGTCAACGCACTCCTTGCGGACAATTCAAATGCACTCCTTGTAGGAACTCTTGCTCAGATAGAGAAACAATTCAAACTCATTTCTCTTATTCTCTCTCTCTCTCTCAGATTTCAAACATTCAACAAGAAATCATTCATACATAGCATAAAATCAATTGCATGACAGAAAGAGTAAAACATTCATGAGCATAACATTCAAGGATGCATACACAGAGAATATATGAACACCATGAGTCTGAATCACAACTTTCTTATATTAATTTAGAACTTCTGTACATGGAGTCTGCTACACAAGTCTCTCTGCTTCTCCTCTATGCTCTTCATCATCATCATGTTACAATACACAATGAGGGTGTCTATATCTCGTTTCCCTCTCTCACTCTAACTGTCTAATCTAGAATTGAACTCTATCTACTTGCATTAACTACTATAAATGCCTTCTACCTACTAAGGACGAGAGCAGATCGCTCAAGGTCCATTTACATTTTACAAGTGCGCCTCCACTTGATGTTTCCATTAAATGTTCAAGATATTTCAAAAATTATGCTGGGCATTCATCTAGCTGTCCTTTGTCTCTGGGCTGGCTCGCTTGAGATGCTCCTGCATCATACTCCCTGGCTTGAAAATTTTCATGGGCTTCTGTCCATGAGCTCGTGCACAGTGTGTCCATGCTTTTGGATCTCTACTTCATTCTCCCAGCTGGCATATTCAACTGGATGGCCCTTCCACTTGAACAAATATACAAAGTATTGCTTCTGCCTGGTCTTCTTGCTCACTCTTTTATCCAGTATGTGCTCCATCTGCGGATTTTTTTCAACTGGCATCTGCTTTGTCCATTGGATCACTGGCTGCTCAATTCCTGTCCCTGCTTCTTCATCTTTATATGGGTACAAATCTAAGATATTGAATATCAGAGAAATTCCTATCCCATTGGGTAATTCAATCTCGTAAGCATTCACCCCAAATTTCTTTAAGACCTTACATGGTCTGATTTTCTTCATCTTTAGCTTATTATATGTTCCTCTCAAGAACCTTTCCTTTCTCAAATGTGCCAGAACCACATCACCAACCTCAAATTGAAGTTGTTTCATGTGTTGATCTGCTCTGCGCTTATATTCCTGGCTCGAATTCTGCAATCGCTCCTTCACCTTTCTGTGAAGTTCCTTCATCGCCTCTGCGAAATCTTCTACACTAACACTCCTAGTCGCAATCTATTCTAAATCCCTTAACTAGGAAATTCCTCTCGGCTGCATGCCATAGGCAATCTAAAATGGACTTTTCCCTGTGCTTCTGCTAACCGAGTCATTATAAGAAAACTCTTCCTATGGTAATATGTGGTCCCATTGGCTATGGTGTTCTATCACCAAGCTTCTCAGCAAGTCTCCCAAACTTCTGTTCACCACTTCTGTCTGTCCATCTGTATGAGGATGATAAGCTGAACTAAATGAAAAGTTAGTTCCCAGCTTCTTCCATAAGGTCCTCCAAAAGTGTCCTATGAACTTAGTGTCTCGATCCGAAACTATGCTCCTTGGTAAGCCGTGAAGTCAAATGACTTCTTTGAAAAATAGGTTCGCAATGTGAGTTGCGTCACTGGTCTTCTGACATGGAATGAAATGTGCCATATTGGAAAATCTATCCACCACCACAAAGATTGAGTCAAATCCTCTTTGTGTTCTTGGCAACCCCAATATGAAATCCATGATGATTGCATCCCACGGCCTCTCAGGTATGGGCAATGGTTGATAAAACCCTGCATTCTGTCTTCTTCCCTTCGAATGATGACAAATTCTACATCTGTCCATGAATCTCTTGATGTCTGCTTGCATTCCTGGCCAAAAATATGACTCATTCAACTTTGCGAACGTCTTGTCGTGACCAAAGTGCCCGACCAATCCTCCACTGTGTTTCTCCTTCAGCAAATTATCCCTCATGGAGCATTTCGTAAGACACAGTTGATTACCCTTAAATAGTAATCCTTCCTGGATCATGTATTCTTCCCATTGGCTTCTATCCCTGAGAATTGGATTCTCAGCTGCTTCATACGCCTCCTGAAAATCTGGATCATCACTGTACATGTCCCTGATATCATCAAAACCCAATGTTTTGACTTTGAACTCCTGCAATAGCAAACATTTCCTGCTCAAAGCATCAGCAACTTTGTTAGCAGTATTAGAAATATGTTTAATCACAAAAATGAAATTCTACATATACTCAACCCATTTGACATGTCTCTGATTCAACTTTTCCTGTTGAGTCACAAATTGTAGTGCATGATTTTCACTATATAAGACAAACTCTTTCGGGATCAAGTAATGTCTCTATTTCTTCAATGCCTGAATGATAGCATAGAACTCCTTATCATATGTGGAATACTTCACTTTTGCTTCATTCAACTTCTCGTTGAAGTATGCTATCAGCCTGTCCTCTTGACTCAAGACTGCCCCTATTGCGAATCCACTTGCATCGCATTTCACTTGAAATGTCTTTTGGAAATACAACAACACCAAAATTGGTTGTTTCGTGATCTTCCTCTTCAACAAATTAAAACTCTTCTTAGCCTCTTCTATCCAGTGAAAAGACTTGTGTCTTTTCTTCACTGTATCCATCATCGGTGCGCTAATTCCACTGAAATTCCTGATGAATTTTCAGTAGAAACTAGCCAATCCGTGAAAACTTCTCACCTCAAAGATATTTTTCGGTGATGGCCAATTTTTTATTACCTCTACCTTATCTGGATCCATCCTCAACTCCTCTGCAGAAATAACAAATCCCAAGTAAATGAGCTCTATCTTCATGAATGGGTATTTCTTCATGTTTATCAACAGCTTCTCCTACTGTAACCTCTGCATCACTATAGCCAAATGCTTCAGATGCTCTGCCACTGTTTTATTGAAAATCAGTGTGTCATCTAGATACACAATGACAAATTTTCCGATGAACTCCCTTAGGACTTCGTTCATCAACCTCATGAAGGTACTCGGTGCATTTGTTAAGACAAACAGAATAACAAGCCATTCATACAACCCTTCGTTGGTTTTGAAGGTTGTCTTCCACTCATCACCTTCTCTCATGAGGATTTGATGATAACCGCTTTTCAAATCAATCTTTGAAAAGAATTTTTCTCCACTCAAGCAATCCATCGGATCATCCATCCTTGGCAATGGAAATATGTACCTGATGGCTATCTTGTTGATCACCCTCGAGTCAGTACACATCCTCCAGCCTCCTTCTTTCTTCGGACTAAGTATTGTTGCAACATCACACAGACTCAAGCTTTCCCTGACCAATCCTTTGTCCAACAACTCCTGGACTTGTCTTTTGACCTCTTCATTATCCTGCAGTGTTAATATATACGCGACTTTATTTGGAAAACTGGCTCCTGGTATGAGATCAATGCGATGACTCACACTTCTGATCGGTGGCAATGAACGAGGTAGTTCATCCACTACTATGTCAATGAACTCTTCCAACAGCTCATGAATCTCTTCTTGTAAATCATCCACTCTTGTGCTGTTCAAAACAATCTTCGGTTTCCTGACCACAATGAATTGTGGATCCTCTTTCTTCTTAACCTCTGTAAGAAGTTCCTTCCCACTCATGAGAAGTACTGTGTTGCTTACTTCCGGTTTCACCTCCTTATCCTTAATTGGAAGCAACATGTGAGTCGTCCCATTCTTCTCTAGGGTGTATGTGTTCATTCTCCCATCATGAATCACATTCCTGTCATATTGCCATGGTCTACCCAGCAATAGATGACAAACATCCATGGGAATAACATCACATAATATCTTATCATTATATCCTCCTATCTTAAATTCAACTAAACATTGTTTAGTGACAGTTACCTGATGTCCTTTTTGTAGCCACAAAACTCTGTATGGGCTTGGATGATCGATTGTCTCCAACTCCAGCTTTTCTACCATCTCTGTAGAAACGAGATTATCCATGCTACCACTGTCCACAATGACCTTGCATACCTTGTCCTTGGTTTTGCAAGCAGTCCGGAAAAGTCTATTTCTTTGGACTGAACTCTCCACCTCCTTCTCTAGTGTCAAAAGAGATTTTCGCATCATCAATGATCTTCCGCCTTCAGCATCTTCTGCCTCAACATCCCGCCTCTGTGCTTCGGTGATGTGAGTTTCTCCACTCTCTTTATTTTTATCTAGACACTCATAAGACTTGTGCCGATTCTTTCTGCATGTGAAGCATGTTATTACTCCACCTCTTCCTCTTCCTCTACCTCTGGTACGAGGAAAAATATTTTTGTCAGCATAATCTCCCCTCTTTTCGGTATGTTTCCCTCTCTGTTCGGCATATTGCCCTCGATGTGAGGTTCCACCTCTCTCAGTTCGAGTCTGAGGTTTCTTCTAGTCCTCCTTGGGCTTCTGGTTTTTATCCTGGGCAACTGATTTGCCTCTGGGCTGGCTTCTACCTCGACCTCTTTGACTTTGTTTTCGACTCAACTTCTCTTCAGCCTTTAGAGCCATCTGGTAAGCATATTCCACCATTCGGATGGTTACCATGATCATCTCATCCTGAATGTCATATCTTAGGCCATTCATGTATCTGGCAACTTTTTCATCATTTCTTTCTTGATGACCTGCCCTGATGTTCATCCTGT
The DNA here is from genome assembly GCA_000966675.3 of Picea glauca. NCBI lineage: Eukaryota > Viridiplantae > Streptophyta > Pinopsida > Pinales > Pinaceae > Picea > Picea glauca. The sequence continues at coordinate 200,165 of JZKD02S0273198.1, forward strand.
AGAATCCTTCAGTGTATTTTTTCAGTGTCATCGGCTTCTATCTCAGGTTTTGCATCCTCCGAAATAGAGTAATCTGGTAATCTTTGGGGATGAATTTTGCCTTCATATTCACGATCATTCTATCCTAGCTCTTGATCTTCTGCTTGCATTTGCAGCATCTGTCAGCTTGTAGCTCATCCCACCACAATGTTGGATGTCCCTTCAATCTTGTGACAGCATGCTTGACCTTCTTGTCCTCTTCAACATCTTCATAGTCAAAGTATGTGTCCAGAGCTCTAATCTAGTCTAGAAGCTCCTCTGCATCCATATTCCCCTCATAAACTGGAATGTCCATTTTCTCTCTTACACCCATTCTTGCAATAGCTCTGATCAAGCATTCATTTGATGCATCTTCGGCTACAACTTCCTCTTCTTCATGTTCATCCTCAATTTCACTTTCGGAATCACTAAGATCCCCAGCACTGATTGTACGCCTCTGTTCTGTCTCCATGTCTTCGAGTCTGGCTTGTAGATCACGCATTTCTCTCTCCATGGTTGGATCAGTCATCTGTCTACCCCTTCTTCTCGGCATTTCCCTCTCCTCTGGTGGGCCGGGTGTTTGCCTGTCCCTTCTCCTTGGCGGCATGGTGAATTCTCCTTTTCCCTGCTACAGAAAGCAAAGAATCCTTTCTGAGCTCTGATACCTTAATGATGATGCACGCAACCCCTCAACCCACAGGTCGAAAGGTTGGCATCAATAGGATCTTTTCCCTTTCACTAGCCCGAAGAAATCTTGACGACTCTTCTATTTCCCTTTCGGGAAATTTGCACCCACAGTCAACTTCAAGAAATTCCCCCTTGTATTTCGGGAGATCTGACTTCTCACTTTCGCAAATCTATTGATCAAGCGCCTTGTCTCAAATCTTCGAAACCCAAAAACTGTCAACGCCGACCCTTCCTCTTTCTCTTTCATACTTTTCCTTATCACGATTTCGGCAGTCGCAGTGTTAAGCAACTTGTTGTCGTGATTCCCGAAGCCTAATTTTTTGAAATTCTGATGCGCTCACAAGGTTGACCTTTCAACGCCCCTTTGCTTCTGTCGGGACTTCGGACTTCACGATATCCCGAATCCTAATGCAAGGGACTTGGATATGTACCCCACGAAAACCTGAAATGGTCAACGGAGTTTGAATTCATGTCGATAGTACACCACCTGTCCGCCTCACTGACTCCTCTGGCCCCACACCATCCTTTTAACTCTTCGCGACTTTGCGATTTCGTGAACTTTAATACCAAGTCTTCAACCCTTCCACTCACGAAATCCTGATAGGCTATTTCACGAGTGATCCAATGGCTCCTGGATGACTTGGATCGATGGCTCTACCTCTCCTGAGCTTGAACCCTTGAAAGTATTCAGTGTAACTTCCTTGCTCCTCCATGAGATTTGATGGCTCACAGGACTTCACGGATTCTCCACAGAGAATTCCGACCGTTCGTTCTTCCTCTAAGAACCTCTACACCAACAAAAAAAAGTATCTCTCTCCGCAGAACTCACCCCCCCTACGGTCTGACGTCGCTATGCCTTCCTTTCAAACTTTCCAGGTACTTGGCCTCGTGCCTTCCTTCGACTCCTTCGAAGGTTCAAATCCTTTTGAACTTTCTCACGACTTCAAGTCTTTCAGAAAACTCCTGCTCGCACTCCTTGTGGCGGACCTTCAAACACTTTCAAGTGCTCAAATCCCTTTGAATCTGTGCACAACCTACAGTAGCAGTCTCTCAATAATTCACCCAGATTCGCAACTCTGAGACTTTACTCGGCCTGCACACTCCTTGCACGGCTCCTGTGTCTAACTTCACTTCAGTGTGAATGAGAACAAAATCTATCCTATCTGAACTCTCAGAGACAAACCTCTAAACCCTCTATCAACGCACTCCTTGCAGACAATTCAATTGCACTCCTTGCAAGAACTCTTGCTCAGATAGAGAAACAATTGAAACTCATTTCTCTTACTCTCTCTCTCTCAGATTTCAAACATTCAACAAGAAATCATTCATACATAGAATAAAAGCAATTACATGACAGAAAGAGTAAAAAATTCATGAGCATAACATTCAAGGATGCATACACAGAGAATATATGAACACCATGAGTCTGAATCACAGCTTTCTTATATTAATTCAGAACTTATGTACATGGAGTCTGCTACAGAGCTTTCTCTGTTTCTCCTCTATGCTCTTCATAATCATCATGTTACAATACACAATGAGGGTGTCTATATCCATTTTCCCTCTCTCATTCTAACTGTCTAATCTAGAATTGAACTCTATCTACTTGCATTAACTACTATAAATGCCTTCTACCTACTAAGGACGAGAGCGGATTGCTCAAGGTCCGTTTACATTTTACAAGTGCGCCTCCACTTGATGTTTTCATTAAATGTTCAAGATATTTCAAAAATTGTGTTGGGCGCTCATCCATTTGTCCTTTGTCTCTGCGCTGGCTCGCTTGAGATGCTCCTACATCACATTCAGGTTGTGAAATTACTACACATTTCTTCCTGTTAATAATTTGGGCATTTCAACACTACAGTATTCTTCAAATCAAAGTATAAACTTGCAGGAGTAAAAAAAAAATTGGGCATTTCAACACTGCATCAACACTATTATTTGAGACCTATCCCATTGGATTCCTCTCCTATCCCTTATCGTAGTCATATCTATCATTTTCAAAAAAAATTCCCTTGGACTTGACTCCCTTCCAACACCCTTATTTGGGCCTTACCCCATTGGGTTCCCCTCATCGTCCTGATCATTGTGATATACTTCACCCATAACCCATTTTATGTGTGGTCCCACCTGTCCATTTTAATTTTCCCTCTTCATCATGGCCCACACCCATAGCCAAGACTTAGAAGCTCGCTTCAATTCCTTTTCCTCTAATTTCATAGAGACCCAATAGGAATTTAGGCATCTCAGTTCCAATTTTTCCACCATCAATAAAAACATGTCTTCCTCCATAGACACCAAAATGGAAACCATCAAACAAGACCTCTCTACCCATATTTCATCCTTCATTAACATGATATGTGTCAGGCTCAAAATATTTGCCGATCTTCCCTCCTCTAACCCACCTTTGCACTCTGAATGTGAAACTTCCTCTAATTCCCAGACTTTTCAGCCCCATCACTTTTATCATGGGTTGTGCCTTCCATGTGTGGATGTGAATAAATTTTATGGCTCAGATCTCATTGGCTGGGTAAATCAAATGGAACATTATTTCTCTTTGTATGGCATTACAGATGAGTTGGCCAAACTATGGTATGGTGTTCTCCATCTAGATCAAGAATGTTGGAAATTGTGGCAATGGAGAAAAAATGCCTTCCAAGGATATGTGGCTTGGACACAATTTTTGGCAGAGCTTTATGAACGCTTTGAAACTGACACCAACCATTTAGGTCGTTTGAAAAAGTTGAAACAATATGTCATAGTGGAAGACTTTATAGCCTCTTTTGAGCAACTGGATTTCCATACAAAGGGCATGTTTGATGCTTTTTTCTGAGAATGTTTTATCAGCGGCCTCAAGGATGATATTTGTGCCCATGTCCTAATGGCTTGGCCTCAGATTTGGGTGGAAGCTACTAAAAGAGATAAGGAATCACAAAAAAAATTCTCTTCTCAAAACCGAAAACCCTCCTTTATTCCTTTCCCTAAACTACTCACTCCCACTCCTCCTTCCACTCCACTAAAGATTTATGAACTTACCAAGGAAGAAATGGTTGAATGCCAACTCAAAGGCACAAGTGTAAGGAACAAAATATTTTTATGGCCATCTCTGAGGATGTTTTGAAAGATGGTGTTGAGGCCACCTTATGGTCGAGTCACCTGAACCCACTAACATGACCCCACCCTCTGACCATCCCAAATTTGAACTGGTCATTTCCCTGAATGATCTCACTAGGTTCTCTGCTCCCCAATACCTCAAGATAATTAGTTACATTAAGCATCGAAATTTCATCATCCTTGTTGATAGTGGAAGTGCTCATAATTTTATTCATCGCCAAATTTCCCAAGAAACTAAGTGCTATATCCATGCAGTCAATAATTTTCAAATCATGATTGCCAATAGTGGGTCCATGAAATTTGGGGGGCGTTGTGAAAATGTGTGTCTCCAAATTGGTCAATGCGACATGAAATCTCATATGTTTTCTATCGAAATGGGCAGTTGTGACATTGTGTTGGGTGAAGAATGGCTAAGGAGTCTGGGTCCCATTCTCATGGATTTTAAGAAATTAACCATGCAATTCAATTAATAGGGCCGACAATATAAGTTCCAAGGCATCACTTTTGGTTCCTCAGAGATCATTAGTTCCCATCACATGGAAAATATCCGCAAAAAAGGTCATGCTAGAATTATTGCACAACTCCATGCCATTCATTCCATTCATGTCATTCATTCCACTAAGACACCCTATGTGTCGCAAGACCTCCAATCCATCCTCTGCAAACATAAAGTTGTTTTTTCCACTCCCTATGGAATTCCTCCTTCCTGTGGTGTTCATGATCATTCCATTCCCCTTGTCCCTCGAAGCCTTCCTCCCAATGTTCGTCCCTATCATCATCCCTTTTCCCAGAAAAATGAAATTGAGAAAATTGTTCAAGAATTTCTTACCGCAGGTGTTGTCCATCCTAGTACGAGCCCCTAATCTTCTCCTATGGTCATGGTCCTTAAGAAAGAAGGCTCTTGGCACATGTGTCCTGACTTCTACGGCCTCAACAAACTCACCATCAAATATGAATTTCCCATTCTTGTCATTGATGACCTCCTGGATGAATTGAGTGGTGCCCAGTTCTTTATTATACTTGATCTTCATTCTAGCTACCACCAGATACGTATGAACAAGTAAAATATTCGTAAGACTGCATTTTGAACTCATGAGGGCCACTATGAGTTTTTGGTCATGCCCTTTGGCTTGGGTAATACTCCCTCCACTTTCCAAAGCCCCGTGAATCATGTCTTTCGTCCTTTTCTCCACCATTTTGTCTTAGTTTTATTTGATGATATCCTCATCTATAATAAAACCTAGACAACCCATCTTGCTCATGTGGATTGAGTTCTACATATACTCTCTCAGCACCAAATTTTCCTCAAACAACCTAAATGCTCTTTGGCGCCTTGGAAGTTGAGTACTTAGGCCATATTGTTGGCAAGGCATAGGTTAGGGTGGATCCTAAAAATATTGAAGCTATACAGGATTGGCCTCGCCCAAAGACTCTCAAAATCTTGCGTGGATTTCTAGGTTTAACAGGATATTATCCCAAGTTTGTTAATAATTATGGAAATATTGTGGCACCACTCACTGCTCTCCTTAAAATTAATTCTTTCACTTGGACTCTCGTAGCTGATCGGGCCTTTCAAACCTTGAAGGTGGCCATGTGCACCATTCTAGTCCTATCCCTTCCTGATTTCACAAAGACCTTTGTCCTAGAATGTGATGATTCTAGGAAAGGAATTGGAGCAGTCCTTATGCAAGATGATCGACCTTTGGCCTTTACCAGCAAACAACTGTCATAACAATATTTGGGCAAATCAATCTATGAAAAGGAAATTTTGGCTATAATGCGTGCAGTGGATATTTGGCACCCTTATCTATTGAGGTAGCTCTTCCAAAGTAAGACAGATCATCAAAGCCTCAAGTATTTTCTGGAACAAGGCCCTTCCTCCTCGATGCAACAAAAATGGGTGACTAAGCTATTTGGATATGATTATGAAATCATTTACAATAAAGGAAAAGAAAATGTGGTTGTTGATGCACTTTCAAGAAAATATGAAGATGAAGGGTCCCTTTTTTCCCTCTCCTTCCTTGTACCAAATTGGCTCCAAGTTGTTCTCCAGGAATGGATACAAGATCCCAAAATTTTTCATCTAATCCAACAATTGCAGACCAATTATCCAGTCTCCCCGGCGTACTCTTGGAACAATGATGATCTTTGCTACAAAGGCCGTTTGTATTTAAGTAAACAGTTACAACTGAAATCCACGATACTTTTTGAGCTTCATGCTACACTCACAGTTGGGCACTCAGGGTTTGCCAAAACCTATGACAGGGCCAAATGCTCTTTTTTCTAGGATAGTATGAAACACGACATTCACAATTTTGTGGTAGAATGTGATGTTTTTCAACGTAATAAGGGAGAAATAGTCAAATATCTGGGCACATTACAGCCACTTCCAATTCCACCTACTATTTGGAGGGATATCTCTATGAATTTTATTGTGGGATTACCTAAATCGGGAAATAAATCAATCATCATGGTGGTCGTTGATCATCTTTCTAGGTGTGCTCATTTCTATTCTCTTCAACACCCATTTATTGCCTCCATTGTGGCTCAAATTTTCATGGATCAGGTCTTCAAACTTCATGGAATGCCTCATTCTATTGTTTCTGATCGAGACCCCACTTTCATTAGAAATTTTTTGCAAGAAATTTTCAGGATATAGGGCACCCAATTGCATCTCATCATACCTTATCATCCCGAGACTGATGGTCAAACATAAGTTGTCAACAAGTGTTTGGAAACATATTTGAGGTGTTTTGCATCAGAAAGGAAAAATCAATGGGCTCACCGGTTACCACTAGTTGAATGGTGGTACAACACTTCTTACCAATACATCTAACCACATGACTCCTTTTGAAGTAGTATATGGACAAAATCCACCTTCAGCTCTCTCATACATGTCAGGTGTCTCGAAGTTCCAAGTGGTTGACCAAACGCTTACAGTTCAAGAGGCTATTCTCCATACCCTCAAAGAGAAATTTTTCATGGCCCAGAATCGCAGGAAGCAACTGGAAGATCAAGGTCGCTATGAACTTCAATATGCTAAAGGATACCAATTGTTTCTTTGACTGCAACCTTATAAGCAAACTTCCCTCAAGGCTAACCATTGTTAGAAACTGGTTCCCAAACTTTATGGTCCTTATACCATTCTCAAGTGTGTAGGACAGGTGGTCTATCGGTTATCTTTTCCCATTCATTATAAGCTCCATCCCATTTTTCATGTCTCCTTCTTATATAAGGTGATTGGAAATAAGTTTCAAACTCAAACTAGCCTTCCCGAGTTGGATGAATAAGGATCCATCTGGTTGCAGCCACCAATAGTTTTGGACCAGCGTGAGCGTCGTCTATGTTAGCGCACCATCAAATAAGTGTTAGTCCAGTGGAAAGATACAACTCCAGTAGATGCCACTTGGGAACCATCTACCATTCTGCAACAATTTCCTCATCTCAAGCCTTGAGGACAAGGATGCTTTTAAGGGGGAGGACATGCTAGGGACCTAACCTCCCTAACCCTTCACGTAGGTAGAATAATATATTTCCATGTAATAAAGGCCAATATTAATAAGGCTTAACAATAAGGAACAATAAGTCAAATGTAAGAATATCTAATAGAATTTTTCGCTTCTAGAAAGACATTCCTCTAGATTGTTCTTTTGGATAGACATATTTAGTATAAATAAAGGTAGAGAGTGTGAGAAGTATTGTCTTGGATATTATTGTAATATAGTTCTACTCTGTTGGAGGTTTCCCCCTCGAAGAGGCAAGTGAGAATTGTTATCATTAATCAAGGTGCTCTTTCTGGTGTTATCCGATATTATTCTGGTATTGTTCTAGTTATATCATTGTTGTTCTACCATTTCTAGCTAAAATATTTATGTTTTGCATACTATTTAATATCTAGAATACTACAATAATGCATAGTTCAAGCTAAATTTCATCCAGATCAAAATGAATAGCCAAGTTGGAACCTTGTTGCAGTAAAAGAGAAAACATTCATAGTTCGACAACTATTCATGTTTCCAATAGGGTAGGGCTAGGGAGAAAGTTGTATTCTTCTTCTAGATCAACTGGTTCCCCTAAATCCTCATTATAGGTCTGCGTTCAATGGATAGGTTCACCTGTAGTTGGCCATCATTTGGAACAAATTTTCAAGGGGAAATCCCTTTGACCCCAAATATTTAAAGTTTCTTACCTTCCCGAGGAACACCATAATAGGAAGGAATATCATGTAAAGATTTCTTTTGACTACAAAAAATACAAATGTAATGGAAATGGAAAGAGTAGGGAAGATTTAATCGAACAATCATGTAAGTAGGAATTCTAATAGTCCACCCTCAAGTATTTAAGAAATACAATGTAACAAAAACAGAGGGGGGGATGGAAAGACAAAATTTGATGTGGCATAACTCTTTATCATACTCAAATTTGGATTGGGAATTTCTCTACTTGTTGTTGTATTCCTGAAAATGAATTATTTCTTCAAAGGAGGATAATAGTAAGAACCTTCATGGTTCATTTATTCAATAGTGCATTGTTGTTGATTGTCTTCTACAAATGTTTTAGTTTGTCATTCTTGTCAATTTGCATTTGTAGAAAATGATTATATATGAATTATGAATTCAATTACATGATGAGCATGCCTATTAACATCTATATGCAAATGTTTATGTACTATGACTTGATTCTACAAAATAAGAACTACTTATGTTTTTCACATTAAATTATAGACATGTAATTAATCCTTCTACTATTAAATAGGGATGCAACTGCTCTTTAAAAATAGGATTGCACTTCCATATTATAAAATACATACATTTCAGATTTAGTCTAGCTCTAATGAAAAGTCTCTCTACGAGGATCAATTCATTTAGTTAGCAGCATTCGGGCCCATATACCAGTGAAGGTTTCTATTCAAACGAGAGTGGGTCTTATTTGGGACATATCATCAAGTAATTCTCATGAATGTCGACGTCGAGAATTTTCCCCCCATCAATAGTTTCTATGCTCCATTTGAACTTCTTACAAATCCACCTCATCCAACTCATCCACCTTTTGGTCTTGCATCCTCTCCTAGTACAACCCTCATCTTTGGATTTCCTATTGGTATCACCTAGGTATTGAACAAGTTAAATTTGTCTATTCATATGTATATTTTTGTTACAATGTTGATTTTATGCCTCTAATTGGTTTAATACTTGTTTTTTGCAACCATTGAAAGGATTACGTCATTGATCACCCCCACCATTATTTTAGAGGAAATTGGTTGGCTCTTCTAGTCCCATGATAACTAAATTTATTATTGCCTCTTATGTGATATATCCTATCGATGTTGTAGTTATTTTCATAACATCTTCCATCATTGCATCATCCACCGTTAAACCAACTGTTATTGAATCTACCAATTTGGCCTTAGAGTAGGATATTCAATCTACGACTCTATCTCTTATCTAGGAAGGACAATCTCTCACATTGCCTCAGATTTTATTGGTTGGATGAAAAATTTAATGAAGTTGTTTTCATGCAAATATGGATTACATTTTAGGTGTTAGAATTTTTCATTAATTGATTGTGCATAACTTTTTTAGGGAAGCATCAAAGCAAGTCTTGGGTCTAGGAGGAGGACATTTCCTACGAAACGTGTCATATCTTTTACAAGTTTTTGTTATATTGAATTGTAACCTTATTGTGTAATTTCATTGATATTTGAAACAATGGAAAATAACTTATAAATTTTGTTTCATTTCCAAACTCCAGAAATGTGCAACAATCCTCAATGTTTGTAACATAAATGTTCTGCCAGCACAAAGAGGTGGAATATTAGTTTTGAACATACCTCTCGTAGTGGCAAAGGTGGTCGGAGACAATAAATGCCTATGTTTATTATTTCCACCATCTGTGTTTTGTACTTTGGGCCCTAGTTTTCGTTTTGTACTTTGGTCATGAGTTTTCCATTGGGCATACATTTCCATTATGTACTTATAGACATGATGGCACATTGTTTTCTCAACCTCTCTTCAACCTCTCCTATCACCTATCTCCCTTTAATTCCTCTTTACTGGCAACCATTTTTCTCTTAGCACCCAACTCTCCACTAGTCAACCCACTTTCATTCTTAATATTCTCATTTGAAGATTTATATATTGTTGGCATACCCTTGACATGTGTACCAACCAATGATAAAAATTTCTTGCTTGATAATTTAATTGGTTTGTGTGTCACTTTACATTCCTTACACCCTTTCACTTACCAAATCATCTTTTGTATTGCATAATTATATCATGCACCCATGTTATTCTTGGTGCATTGAATTCCCTCTACGGTGAATAACCCATTATCATTCACACTCTTTTTTGTTACACTATTTTTTCCTCTCCTCTTGTTTCTTCTTCTACACACAACCTTATATACTCACTTGTGCATCCCTTTGTGCTAACATGTTTCAATTCCTTGGTTCATAGTCTAGATATTCCTGCATCATTCATACACCCAAAAAGTGCACCGCTATATTTGATTTAACATTCAAATAAAATTATTTTTTGCAAAATATCACTTGTTAGAGCTTTGATTTCCTCATAGTACACCAAATTGGTGAATCATTTTAAATAAGGAAAATTATGTCTAGCTATAGAGAAGGCATGCCATTCAACAATGACATACAATGTCTTTACGCATTTCTAGTATGTTGAATAACATGTGATTGAATATGATCTATTGATCCCAAAAGTGCACCATTGCATGTTGTTTAGAATTAAAATGAAATTATGCCACAAAATAATGCACTTGATGTTGCACCAAACCCAGTGTGAAAATTTTGTGAAGATACATTGCAACCAACTATAGAGAAGGCATGGCGTTAATTAGTTTCATACAATGATTTCATGACTTTGTAGTATGTCAAGTAGCATGCAACATAATAGTTCTCTATAGGACAAAAACATGCACCATTACAAGTGGTTCACTATTCAAATTAATTTATGTTGCATAATGTTATGCTCATTGATGCACTATATTGCATTTTATTTATAAATGTGCACTACAATGTGTCATATAATGGGTCATACCAAATTTTTATTATAATTAGAGCACCCAGGTATTTGAGTCAAATATTTGATGTTTTGGAAACAATTTGGTATTATAGGTTTTAGAGAAAAATATACATGTCATGTAAAACTAATCCATGAGACACATATTTAAAATGTATGTCCTAGCATCAAGCCACATGGAAATGTTAAACATATTGTTGGGTCATTTTGAAGAAATATTTGATGAAGTGACAAACTCGTACCTAGTGGCACAACAATAAAGACATATATACGTTCTTTGTTACATTAATTTCCCCCGCGACATTTCAAAGTGCAATTTGAAAGAAAAGATTCCACTTAAGTACACATTATTGACTTGGGATGCTACCAGTTGTATATGTTTTATTTCATGCCCTCACCTTAGATAATAAGTGACATATTTGAAGCTTTTCATGTCAACCTCCTTCCTCCCAAATTCATACTCATTTCTTACATGCATGCACTTTCTCAGTAATTTCTCTCCACTGCACTTGGGTCATGTCCTATCTAAGCAATTTTTTTGATAATATGTTTATTCCTCTACTCTTATATGCATGATGCTATGAATAAATTTAGTATATGATTTTAGATGTAGTATCGTTGATCATTAACGCACAAGGGTGTTATGCAAAACATGTCAAATTTATATATGTGATTCATAATAATAACCATATTAAATGTGGTATCTAAAACAATATCTGTTACATATTGTGTTTATTTGAACATACAAAGGATTTCATTTAGTGAAAAAAATTTGGCCCAAGTTAAGTTATTTTTTCTCATTCTTAAATATCTCATATAGTTATGTTTGTGTCATGTCAAGAAATTTTATAATGTGGGGTTCATTGTCTCTTGAACCCCTTCTCAAGTTTAGTACATCTTTCTGGTTGGAAGATGGCCTATTGTTCTTGTGCTAAAAATTATGCACTAGTCCCTTAACTGCTCCAATTAGCTTCATGTCATAATGAGACAACCTACCAATAAAATCCCACAAATCTAGTTTGCCTACTATGTTGAGGATGTCTCTTCTAGTGGAATACTTTCGAAGGGTTTTGACATTGCATTTAATGCGATGAGATTCTTGTTTAAGAAAATGACAATTTCTTGTGATCTTGCAAACAATTCATTGTGAAAATACATGTCGAGATGTATCACCATCTTTCGAACGAGTTTTCTTACCATTGTATGAAAATCATCTACAAGGATTATCACAATATGATTTCTTGTTGATTAACTTCAACTATTTTAATGTCTAAATTTTTCCTAAAAACAATCAAAATCCTAGATTTTAACAAAGACATAAATAACTAACATTTAATTGCATCATTTATGTATTCAAAATACTCTCTAATAATTTTATATTATTAATAATGAATAGTTCAATTAGATAACTTACCTTCAAGGGATGCTAGTCCACTTGAATGTGTTAAAGAGTTGTTTGGGGCATGCCACTTAGTCTAGGTAAGGAAGATGTACCTATATTATGGGACTATTCACTTCTTTGTCATGGAAAAATGTATAATTTATTATCCCTTCAATAACTTATGGGTCAAATTTGGGAGCAGAGTGGACATGATCATGGATATTTCAATCATTTATAACAATTCAATAAGAGGTTGCACCATAAGAACTTCATTGAAATATTGTACACTAGTTGTCTCTCTAATTTCATCCTTAGTGTAATTAGCTCCAAGAAAACCCCTCATCATTTTCTCATCAACAACAATTTGTCTTGATGAAATAGTCATTGGAGATTCATTAGATGTCAAAATTGGATTGGCCTCTATTAAAATCTTTTTATTTGTTTGCGGTGATGGAGAAGAAACAACAATGGCATTGTTGTGGTAGAATTTGGATTACCCTCTACTAAAAGACTATGTTTTTCCATACCTAATCTTTCCTTTTATCTTCCTTCATTGACATTTTCACTCAAATACACTTTCCTTGAATACTTTATTAATTGATTATGTTTATTCTCCATGTTCGCATGGATTTGAAACAAGAAATATGAAATATTTTCCTTCCAGTCACACAAATATCATAAAAATTGTTTAAAGTACTAGTTTTTCATGGACGATGTTTTTTAACCTACAAACAACATCAAATATTTTGGAGAATTTGGGTGGCGCTTTGTGCCATTTTTTTATCTAACAAGAATGTGTACATGTTATAGAACATGTGCATGTTAATAACCTACATGTGTTCTATAGCATGTCTGTGCTCCTTTTACAATGGATAATACCCTATAACCTACCAAAATATTCACCTTAATTCTATGAAACTTAATCCATAACTCTATAAACCTTAATCCATAGCCTCTAACACCTAAATAATATCACCACATAGGGCCTCTATGGGAAATTCCCAACCTCTAACTACAAATATGGGTGCCACCCATAGGATATGCACAATAGGTTTTGGTATCAAGGTCTTTAACATGTTTGGGGACTATATCATGGCCAAGGGAGGAAAATAAGGTCCTTAGACCTAAAATGAATCTTCTCAAACTCAATGGACATGAAAAAGGCCTCAACCACCATTCACATATCCCGTGTGGGGTTTCTTACCTCCTAAGAGATATTTGGCACTATTAGTACATTTTGGGCCTCTATGTGGGATATTTAGCACCATTAAATCATTTTGCACAGTAAAAATGAGTTTCATAGCCTATACTATGGCCAAGGGAGGAAAACAAGGGCGCACAGTAAAAATGAGTCTCATAGCCTATACTATGGCCAAGGGAGGAAAACAAGGGCCTTAGGCCTAAAAAAAAACTTCCCATGATTAATGGCCATGAATAAGGCTTCAAGCCACCACACAGGTCCTCTCTAAGGGAACTATAACCTATAGAGTGATATTTGGTGCCATTAGTATGTTTTGGGCCTCTATCATGGATATTTGGAAAAAATAGTATGTTTTGCACACAAAAATGGGTCTTGAGGCTTATACCATGGATAATGGAGGAAAGTAAGGGTCTTAGACCAAAAATGAAGCTTCCCTAGCTCAATTTCCATGAAAAATGCCACAAACCACCACAAATATCCTCTATGAGGGATCTATGGCCTCCATGTGGAATATGGACACTGCAAAAGATTTTTTGAAACACATAGGGAAGTCAAGCTATTTACCATGGTTGAGGGAGGAAAATGAAGATTTCTCATGCTCAATGGTCATGAACAAGGCCTCTGACAAAGAATATGGGAACTATTGGTATGTTTTGCAAGATGTAAGAATGGGTATCATGACCTTAACCATGGATAGGGGTGGAAAACAAGGGCCTCATTCCTTAAAGAAATATTTATCATGCTTAATGGACATGAAAAAGTATATGCCTAGGAATATGGGAACCATTAGTATGTTTCTCAAAATAAGAATAGGTATCAGGACCCAACCATGTTCAAGGGAGGAAAATAAAGGCCCCATTCCCTAAACACATATTTCTCATGTTGAATGGCCATGAACAAGGCCTCTGACTAGGAATATGAGAAACATTAGTATGTTTTTCATCATAAGAATGGGTTTGAGGACCCCTACCATGGTTGAGGGAGGAAAGAAAGGGCCTTAGACCCTAAAAATGTATTTTGGATATTGATGGCCATGAATAAGGACTTATACCACCACACAGATCCTCTCTAAGGGATTTTTGGTCTCTAGGTGATTTTTGGTGCCATCAATATGTTTTAGTGATCCAGATTATGCTAAGAATGAAATGAGACACAAAGTAAAATATAGCAGAAACACATAAATATAGTGAAACCCAACTTTTATTAATGAATAAAATAGAAAAACATTGTAGAACACAGACTTGGATAGAATGGGGTAGCGTATCTCTAAAAATAAAGTGATGTTGGATATGCTACATTTGCAAAAAAAATTACATCACACTCCATTGCATGGTTAAAGGACCTCCTTCACCTCAATTATATTTGAGAGAGTGATAGGAGAATAATTTCCATGACGCATGTGGGATAAATTGGTATAAATTTACAAAATGACATAGGCATGTAAAACACTAGGACATCCCAGGTGGTCACCCATCCCAATACTACACTAGCCCAAGTGCACTTAACTATGGAATTCTACTAGGATCTGATGCATTAACACTGTGATTTAGGCATGTACATAATACCACTAAGAAATAATTACATGTTGTCTATAATTACAAATGGAGATGGAATTACATTACATTCCCCATCAAAAGGGTGAATATCATGGTTTATCAAAACCACAAGCTCGAAAATGTTGATTCAGTGGAAAAGGTGGATGGCCACCGAGATCCACCTAGATCATTTAGTCCTCTCTAAGGGATATTTATCACCATTAATAAGTTTTTAACAACAATAATAGGTATTAGGGCCTATACCATGGACAAGGGAGGAAAGCAAGGGCCTTAGGTGCAAAATGAATATTTTTCATGTCAATGGCCATGAATAAGGACTTGAAACACCACATAGATCCTCCCTAAGGGATATCTAGACTTTGAGGGGGATATTGGGCACCATTAATATGTTTTAGGCCTTTATGGGAGATTTTTGGTGCCATTAATATGTTTTTCATAGTAAAAATGGGTCTCAATGCCCATACCATGGCCAAGGGAGGAAAATAAGGGTATTAGTCCCAAAAAAAATATTCCTAAGCTTCATGACCATGAGTGAGTAACCACCATATAGATCCTCTCTAAGGGATCTATTTACTTCAGGTGGGATATGTGTTCCAATAGGATTTGTTTTCAACACATATGGGAGTCAAGGCCCATACCATGGTTAAGAGAAGAAAAAAAGGGAATTGTTTCCTAGATGAAGCTTTCTCATTCTCAATGAATATGAATAAGGCCTTTGATTAGGAATGTGGAAACAATTAACATGTTTTTCACAATAAGAATGGATCTCGGGACACCTACCATGGATGAGAGAGGAAAACAAGTGCCTTAGGCCTCAAACAAATATTCTTTAGCTCAATGGCCATGAAATATGCCTAGAATCACCACACATATTCTTTCTAAGGGATGCCTAGCCTCCAGGTGGGATATGGATGTCATTCACAAGTTTTGAGAACCACATTTGAGTCTCGAGGCCTCATAGTTGGGCCTCAGTTCCATTGGAAGGTTTTGTGCACCACACAATTCACTCAAGATCTTGAACATGGTTAGGGAAGGAAAATAAGGTGATGAGGCCTTATTTGATTCTTCTTGGGATCATGATTCATGTAGTAGTCCTAAAAAAACCACGCAATACCTTAGTAGGGGATCTTTGGCCTCTCTAGATTCTAGGATATCTTTGGCTCCATTGGTATGTTTTGCATGATAAAATGTCTCTTGAGGAACATACCATGTAAAGGGGAGGGAAAAAAGGACCTTATGCCCAATATGAACCTTCTTAATCTCAATGACCATGAACAAGGCCTCAAACCACCATGAAAATCCTATTTGAGGGATATATGGCCTCAAGTTGGGATATGGGTGCCATTATGAGTTTTTTCACAACACATACGGGAGTCAAGTCTTGTACCATGTTCAGGAGAGGAAAACAAAGGCCTCAGACCCTACACAAAGATTTATTATTCTCAATGGCCATGAATAAGGCCTCCAACAAGGAATATGTGCACCATTAGTATGTTTTTCACAATAAGAGTAGGTCTTATGACCCCTACCATGGTCGAGAGAGGAAAAATTGGATTTAGACCCTAAACACATCTTCTCAAGCTTGATGGCCATTAATGCCTTGAACCACCACATAGATCCTATCTAAGGAATATGACTCTTTCAATTTGGACATGGGCACCATTTTCAATTTTTTAGCACCACGGTTGAGTCTATATGCCTCTGGGTTGGACTTCAATGCGGCCATTAGGAGGTTTTAAATCCCACACAATGATCTCAAGGCCTTAATTATGGTTAGGGAATGAAAATAAGGTATTAATTACTTATTTGAATCTTATTGTGATCTATATTCATGTTGTAGTTCTCGAACAACCAAACAAGACCTATATAGGGTATCTTTGACACCATTAGTATGTTTTGTACAATAAAAATGGGTCTTGGAGCCTATATCATAGCCAGGGGAGGAAAATAAGGGATTTAGGCCCAAAAAAAGATTCTTGAGCTTAATGGCCATGAATAAGGGCTCAAACAATCATACATATCCTCTCTAAGGGATTGATGGCCAATGGGTGGGATATGGATGTCATAAGGAGTTTCTTCACAACACATATGGGATTCAGGGCCAATACCATGACTAGGGGATAAACGAAATGGATTGAGGCCCTAAATGAAGCTTTCTCATACTCAATGGCCATGAACTAGGCCTCTAACTAGGAATATGGGAAACATTAATATGTTTTACACAATAAGAATAGGTCTTAAGACACCTACCATGGCCAAGGGAGGAAAAAAATGACTTAGGCCCCTAAAAAAATATTCTCAAGCTCAATGTCCATGAAAAAGGCCTTGAAGCACCACATAGATCCTTTCCAGAGGATATTTATCCTCTAGGTGGGATATATGTGCCATTTTTAGGTTTTAAGTACCACATTTGGGTCTCAAGGCCTCGAGGTTGGACTCCAATGCCATTAATATGTTTTATGCGCCACATAATGCACTCATGGCCTTAAAAATGGTTAGAGGAGTAACATGCGTTTATAAGGCCCTATTTGAATCTTATCAAGATCAAACTTCATGTAGTAGCGCCAAACGACCACATGAGACCTTTGTAGGGGAATTTTGGCCTCTATTGGGGATCTTTGGAACCATTAGTAATTTTTTGCACAATTAAAATGGGTCTGATGTCCTATACTATGGCCAAGGGAGGAAAATAAAGAAGTTAGGTTGGAAACAAATCTTCTTAAGCTCAAGGTCCATGGACTAAGACTCTAAAAACCACATCAATAATTTCTAAGGGATCTTTGGCCTTCATGTGGGGTATGGGAACCACGACGAGTTTTTTTACAACGCACATGGGAGTTGGAACCTATACCATGGTCGGGGTAGAAAACAATGGCCTCAGGCCCTAAACGAATATTTATCATGCTCAGTGGCCATAAATAATGCCTACAATTATGAAAATGGATAATATTAGTATGTTTTTCACAATAAGAATGGGTCTTGAGACCCATACCATGGCTAAGTGAGGAAAACAAAGGCATTAGGCACTAAAAAAATATTGTTAGGATTAATGGCCATAAAAGAATCTATTATAGGCATTGGGGGATAAGGTATTTGTTTGGGGAAAAGTTTCACCAATTTGTTATATTTTGGCCATTTTCTAAAAGAAAATATTCACCAATTTGGTTTTAAAAAATCCTATTTTTTACACAATGTGATTAAATTGATAATATTTGACAAAACATAACAAGTTTTAATAGTAAATTATATGTTTTTTATTGAATATATTACTACATATCTATATGTATGATTTTTCAAATTGAAATAGTTTCCTAGAAAACCATACATAGGTATAATATTTGAATCCTTAAAAAATACCTTGTTGGGGATAAGAGGTATATTCTATGATACCATCGGCATTTTGAAAAGGATAAATAATAATATGAATCCCCATTTCAACATATTCTAATCTCCATGAAGGTGGCATGACTAGGCCCTTTAAGGGATTTAAGCTTAGATGTGGATAGATTATTCAAGAACGCATAAGGTTCTTAGTGTTATAAATCTCTAATTATATCAATGTCCTTATGAATGTAATTCAAAAGTCTTATCGATGATACTATGTGGAAAGAGGATTTAACCCTCCCCTTAGGGATATTATTGGTTGATTTCTCCCTCTTGATCAAAATCACAACACTTTCTCTTGGAATTGATTAAGAATCGATGGATTCTCTGAAAAAAAGAAATCATATGCTCACAAAAATATCATATCAATCCTAATGAACTAATATCAAACCTCTCATAGTCTAGTTCTTCTTATTCTTCTTCGAATCTGATTCAGTTTGTTTTTTCAACGCTATCTCTTGAACAACATAAACAAAATTGATTTCATGATACTTCTTCTAAGATCTAAGAAGAGTTAGATATCAATGAAAAGGGGGGCATTGTGTAATATAACATAGGAGTGCTCAGCTTTGGCAATTGATGTTATTCAACCAAGGTGTTAGTGCTATGAGTAAAAGGACATATTTTTATCCCTTTGGTGAATTTTTACTCACAATAGTGCATGTGTGTTCTAGGAATGTGTACGTGCTTTAGTTCACACATGCAATCTTATAACATGTGCATATTCCTTAAAGTCAAAATTTCCTTAGTGGGATCGACAATTCCAAATTATGTGTTTGTTGACTTGGTTGCTTTGCATTTAGGTTCGGTATGACAAACCTAGTGGTTTTGAATATAAAAGAAACAAATCATGTCTTTTCTAAAGGACCCTCAATATCTCCATTTTTCATGTTATTTTTTATAAGTTACATAAATCTATTGCCAATGAAACTGCACACATATATAGATTTGACTATGCAGATTTCAAATATATATTTTTTTAAAACACAACATAGTTTATTATTTTTAATTTATTTGTGTCTTGACATATATAGGAATCTTAAAAAACAAATGTATTTCTTTCTTGTTATAACTTTTTTGTTTTTGTACCCAATTTTTTTAAAATAATTATATATTTCACTAGTACATACCAAGATCACAAACTATAAAAAAAGAAGTGTTTGAATATGTTAAGAACCTCAAACCTTACTATTAGAAAAACAACACCCCAATATATTGAAAATAGAAATATAAGTAACCCCACAGCCTTAGAAGTAGATATAACAATGAAATATAAGCCTCTCTAAGGCAGAAACCTCCTTTTACAATAGAAAAAAATGTACAAGATGATATTATTCTAAAATTAGGTCTCCTTAGTGTGTGTGTGTGTGTGTACACAAAGGGTACAATTATAATTAAAGTATCTAGCCAAAAACATTAATATAATAATAGAAATATAATAGCTCAATATCTAGGGCTTTACATGGGGCTTTGTCTAGGGTTTAACATGGCCCTCCCCTTCAAACACATGTTTTCCTGAACACTTGATTAGTTGTAGATGTTTCGACATGGAGAAATCATCTTCCCATGTAGCCTCTTCCATTTTATAAGGTACTCGATAATTTCTCGATTTTACAATTTCTTAATCCTTGTTTCAAGGATTGTTTTTGGTTATAGTATAATTTTTCCTTCTTCATTAATCTCTAGTAAAATAGTTTGAACTGGGATCTTGTTGCCAATTGCCTTCTTTAAGAAATAAACATGGAAGAATGGATGTACACATGAAGATGGAGGTAACTCCAATTTGTAATCCATACTTCCAATCCTCTACAACACCTTATAGGGACCATAATAGTTTGGTGATAATTTATTGTCCTTATTTTTTTGCTTGAGGGACATTTGTTCGTATGGTTGTAGCCTTATAAATACTCAATCCTCCACTTCAAATTTCATTTTTCTACGGTTTTGATATGCTTGTAGTTTCATCCTATTTTTTGTTGTAACCAAGTTATCCTTCAATAGTTTGAGAACCTCTTGTTGGTGCTCTATGTGGTCGTCCACTGCTTGAAATTTTTCTTTCCCTCTCAAGGGTGATGTGATGGATGGAGAATGATATCCATAAACTTCCATAAATAGGGAATTTTTTTATGAAGTATGGAAGGAAGTGCTTATGTTATGGGCCAAAGGAGGCATATATGGGGTTACATGTATATGATCTGACCCCCAAGGGGGGGAATATATGGGGATAAATGCACATGTAATGTGTAATTGCATATGTAATAGGGTCATACTAATAGTAAACGGGCCTCATGTGTAGTGTGTTAATAGGCATACATATAGATCATGTATTCATTATTGAGGATAGGTACTGAATTGTGATGTATGAATGTATTTGGGTATTTGGAGGAGGTTCTCCTATTGGTAAGGATTTAGTGTATAACTCATCTCTCTTATCTATATTGGAGTTTTGTTCCATGCTCACATTTCTGTACATGGTGTGTGCTTTTGGTTTATTGTGATATCTTATGAATTTGGTACATAACATTTGGTATCAAAGCATCGATCCTAGGGTTTTTCTTCTTCAAGCGAGTAATATTGGCATTTTATCTATAAAAAAAACAAATTGTGATGTTTTGGACTATGAAATTTTCAAAGTAATGAGAAAACATAGCGAAGTTATCCTGGTTAAAATTTTAGGTTCCAAGTCATTTTACTTTTGGAGATACATCAAATGGATGGTAGGGAATTTTACTAGCCCTGAAATCAACCTCAAACAAATTGTTTTGGGAATTTCTCTATAATTGTTTCTTCATGATGTTTCATACTGTGAAATTTTCAAAATACTGATAAAACATAGTGAATTTTTTCTTGTAAAAAATTCATAGTTTGTGTCATTTTAATTTCTCAAATATAGACTATGGAAGGTAGGGTTATTTGACTAGTCATATAACTAGTATCAAACTGGTGTTCTAGGTGAAATAGTCATATATTCTTCGGTGATGATCCAAATTTAGTTCCACTAATTTCATTTGAAATGGGACAACCCATAGTATCTTTGGTACAAATTTTAGAATCAGCTATTAAATATTGGACACAAGGCATTTTGTAGAAGTTCACTCTCTACAAAAGACCAAAAAGAAGGAAGGTTTGGGAAAGTTACCATAACTTTCACTTGGAACATCAAATTTTGGTCAAACCTATGGCATTGAAGAGAAGACATATAAGAGTAATACATGCTGAAATTTCAGAAATACATCAGAATGAAGGTTGACCAAAAGGACATACTCCAAATCAAGGTTTCAAAGGTATGCTCACTTCAAACTATCATAACTTTTGATTGGGATTTTTGATTGAGGTGGTTCAAAATCCATTGGAAGAAAAAAAACATAGAATATTATATTGGAAAAAGGATTATAACTAATTTAGATCATTATTCTTAATATATTGAATTTGTAAGTTGAATGTTTGGGTTAGACCTCAATTAAGAATCACATTAGAAGAATTTGAAAAACTTTTCTCAAATAAATGGATCAAGCATACAAAAAGGGAGGAGATGTATAAAATTCAAGAGGAGTTAAAAGAAGCAAAATAAGATATCGAGAAGAAGGGTGATGAGCTATCTAAGATATGATACCTTATTGAATTATTTCTTAAAGAAGTTCAAAAATTAAAACAAGGGAAGTGGGAAAAGAACAAGTCAATGAAAGAATTGAAAAATAAAGATGAAGAGATATGTAGATTATGAAACCATCATAAAAATCTATTGGATAAGGTTAAGATATTGAAATAAGAAAAGAAGAATTATCAAAATCAAGAAGAAACAAGGATATTGGATGAAGAATCTACCAAAATAATTGAAGAGGAAATGTTCAAGAATGTTGAGGAATACCTAAATAATGATGATTTAAAATAAAAAAATACAATCCAAAATTGAAGAATGACGTCAGAATTTGATAAATGGGTGACATTGCAGCTTCAAAATAAGAAAGAAGACAAGATTCAAGATGGTCACCAGAAGATACTTGAAGAAGTTGAACTTCATATAAAGGACATGCATGCCAAATATGATGGTATTATCTCCAAGGCTAGAGTAATCAAAGATCAAGCAAAGAATATAGAGGATGTCAATGTCTCTAAAAAGAACATAGATGAGATGCATGTGCATAGTGAAGGAAAACCATCCAATGTGAAACAATATCAAAACCCTCATTACCAGGAAACATCTCAAGGAAGACCATAAGGTCGATATCATCATTATTAAGGAAGAATATGGAATGCTTGTCAATATTCATGGAACAAGGCATCAAAAAACCACTCTTCAACTACTTATTATCAAAGACCAAGAACCACTACAAATTGGAGAAGTTACAACAACAATACATGGAGTAAAATGAAAGAAAATTATGCAAGAAGTAGCCACCAAGGATTAAGGCTAAAAAAAATTCAGTTTGGATGGATGGATCATCTTCAATGGAATTAAGAAATCAAGAACATAAGAAAATCATACTACTTGGTTTCATCACAGGTGAAGACTTTAATTGCAAAGCTTTGAGAACAAACCCTTTTGAAGGAGGGTATCATGTTATGACCCGAGGAATATATGGGGTTAAATGTGTATGATATGACTCAAAAGGGGGGCATATATGGGGATAAATGCACAATTAATGTGTAATTGTATATGTAATATGGTCAGCCTAATAATAAAGCGGCCTCATGTGTAGTGTGTGTATAGGTATATATAGATATCTTGTATTCATTATTGAGGACATGTGAATTGTGATGTATGAATGTATTTGGGTATTTGGAGGAATTTATCCTATTCTCTAAGGAGTTATTGTGTAACTCATCTCTCTTATCTATATTGGAGTTATGCTCCATGATCACAATTACATACATGGTTTGTACTTTTGGTTTATTGTGATATCTTAATCATTTGGTACATAACACTTCTAAGGGAAACCACTTGACCAACTGTGTCTATTTATAAGATGTAAAGCAACAAAGATATCCTTCTATACATGTATTCACAATATAAACTTTCCCATTGGATTGAGGATGGTAAGCAAAGCTATGAGCCAATTTTGTACCCCAAAAAGAAACTAATTTAGTGTAAACATTTCTACTGAAAATTGGAACTTTGTCACTTACAGTAAGCTTGGGGATTCCATGTAGCTTCTTAATTGTTTCCATGAATGTTGTGTCTAATGTACTTGCTTTAAAAGGATGATAAAGAGATAAAAATTGGGCATAATTTGATAAAATCCATTGAAAACTCTTACAAATATTGACTTGGAATAGTTAATGGTTGTAGGAGACTTGGGGTCTTGATCATCTCTTACTTATTATATTGGTAGACCACACATTTGGCCACAAAGTTTTGAACATCAGTTTTAAGACCTTCCCATAAAAAATATCCCTTTATCCCATGGTAAGTTTTCAAGAATCTTGAATGTCCTCCTATAGAAGAAGTGTGCAATTCCAAAAAGACCTTATATTTGAGTTGGGAATTCTTACATAAATACAAGAAATATTGATACCACGGCAAGTCATTCTTCCACACAAATTTATCTAATGCACTTGTGTCTTCTAAAAGTTATTAAATGGTATTTCATACCTTCTAATCTTTCTTCCATTCTATCCTTGTGCCTTCCACCAAATTAGATTTTGGAATGGAAATAGAACATAGTAAACCCTATGTTTCTTCTTGTTTCCTTGAAAGTGCATCTTCCACCATATTTTGTTTTCATTTGTGTAGATAATTTCAAAGTCATAACCTATCATCTTTGTAACCCATTTTTGTTTCTCTTTTGAATATAATCGTTGTTCCAAGAACTACTTCAAACTACCATGATCTATTTTTACCATGAAGTTTCTTCCTATTAGGTAAGGGTGTCATTTCTTAACTACATGTAATATGGCCAAAATTTCCTTCTCATAAATGGGTTTGAATAAGTTCTTTCCTTCAAGTTGGCTACTTTCAAAGGAGAGGGGCCTTCCTTCTTGCATTAAAATTTCACCAATACCATGTCCCGAGGAATCACACTCCACAATAAAGGTTTTTTTGAATTCAAGCATGGCGAAGACAAGAGTTGTACAGAAACCCTCCTTGAGTTCTCCAAAATCTTTTATTTCTTCTTGAGTCCAAGAAATGCCTCCTTTTTTAATAACATTGTTCAAGGTGCTGCTATTTGACCATAATTCTTGACAAAATTATAGTAATAGCCTATAAATGCTAAGAATCCTCTAAGATTCTTCAATGTTTTGGGAATTTTCCATTTCATCATATATTTAATTTTGTACTTTGACACCTTCATGAGATACAATATGGCCCAAATATTCCTCTTCTTGAACACCAAAGGCACACTTGGAAGGTTTTGCATATAATTGTTTCTCTTCTAGTAGTTTTAAGACCATGTCAACATGTTGTACATGCTCTTCCCAAGATTTGTTGTAGATTAGTATATCATCAAAAAATACTAACACAAATATTTTAAGGAATGGTTTGAAAATAGAGTTCATCAAGCTTTGAAAAGTTGAAGGTGCATTAGTAAGGAAAAATGGCATCACCAAAAAATCATAGTGGTCTTCATGTGTTCTAAAGGTTGTTTTGGAGATGTCTTCTTGCTTCATTATGATTTGATGATATCCAGAAAGAAGATCCAACTTAGTAAATAAAATTTATCCTTGCAATTCATCTACTAATTCATCAATTATGGGAATATGAAACTTATCTTTAATGTTCATTTTGTTGAGTTGTCTATAATATAGATACATATGCCACAAACCTTAATTATTTTTAACCATCACTACTAATGAAGAGAAAGAGCTTTCAGATAGGTTGAATGATGTTTTCTTCAAACATTTCTTCAATCATATGCTCAAACTCACTCTTTGTGCATATAGAGTACCTATGAGTCCTAATGTTAGGTGGTACACTTTTCGGTTGCAAATGAATAACATGGTCATGATCTCAAGTAGGTTGAAAAACCTTAGGAATCTCTCCAAATACCTCAGAATGATTATTGATAACCTTTTTGAGATCCATTAGAGTAGATGGTATAGATGTTTGAACATCTAGTGAGCACAATTGTGCAATTACCCCATGGTGTCCTTTTTTGAGTAATTTTGTCATGTCGTTAGAGATTATCACTTTAGAGGGTTTTTGTAAGACCTCCAATGCTCAGGTAGGGAATTAACTTCCATGACGGGCATGGGGACATGATTGGTTAGAAAATTGGCTAAGAGAACACTCAGTTTGGTGCATTGGATGGTGCACCAAGCATACTTGGCAATTTGCATGGTGAGTCCAAGAGAGAGTGCATCGAGCATGCCTGGAAAGTTGCATAGTGTTGGTGGATAACTTATGGGTGGTATCCATGAGATAGTGAGGATGGTTTACTAGAAAATTGGATAGGAAGACCAAGGAGGACATCTTGTTGAGTATGACAAGTGGCCAACTAGCCAGATGCCATGTTCATCTTCTTAATGGAGCATGGCGTGACTTGGAAATGTGGTATATTTTGTATCTCCCATAGCAAGGTGAAAATGGTGATACAAGCATCAAAGGTTAGTGAATGCCTTAGTGACAAGGAACATGATATTTGGTGTCTATCACATGTCAACCTATATGGATGATGGAACGATTGCACATTAGGAAGTCTATTTTTTGAGTATTCTTGGCTCAAGGGAGGCGCGAGTAGGACATGATTATGCAACATCACCTATGGTGAAGCGAGCATTAGAACTTATGACGATTTCATGTTAGGAAGTCTATTTTTTGAGTATGCTTGGCTCAGGGGAGGCACGAGTAGGATGAGATTATGCAACATAACCTATGGTGAAGCGAGAATTAGAACTTATGGGTTCTCCAAGACATGACGATGAGGTGTATTATTGATGATACGAGCAAATTTTTGTTCAATCCCAACACATGGGGTCATGTTGGTGTTGCACAATGACTATATTTCTTGAGTGGCATGGGATGATCAAGTAAAAAAATTGTATCCCTATGAAAAATGGTATCAAAGCGATGTTTGAATGGGTATTGTAGAAGTATCTCTTCACTACCATCAATAACCCTTCCATCAAATAAGATGATGGGGCCATGTTGACGAGGATTTCAAAGTTTTCTGCAGGGGCATAATGTAAGACCTCTAGTGCTCATGCAAGGCACATTTTACCACGATGGGAAGAAGACATGATCGGTCAATGAGTTGGATAAGAGAATGCTAGATTTGTTGTGATGGAGAGCGCACCGGGCATACTTGGTAAGCCACACAAGAATTCCAAGAGAGGGCGCACCAAGCATGCTTAGCAAGTTACATTACGAATTCATATATTTTGGTACCCTTGGTGGAAAAATCATGGGTGGCAGCCACGAAACAGTCAGGACGATGTACTAGTGCATAGGCTAGGAGGACCAAGGAGTTTGTCTTGTCGAGTAGGAAGAGTGACCAACTAGCGCGACATCATGTTGGGATTCTCAGTGGAGGTTGGTGTGACTTGGCAATGTGGTATATTTTGTATCACCCATGGAAAGGTGATAGCGGTGATGCATGCATAAAAGGTATGTGATTTCCTTAGTGAGAAGGAACATGATCTTTGGTGACTATCACGTATCATCCTAGATGGTCGATATCACGATTACACATTGGGAAGTCAGTTTTCTGAGTATGATTAGCTCGATGGAGGCATGAGTAGGTGTCGATGGTTGGATGGAGATGATGCAACATCTCCATGGTGAAGTGAGAATTTGAACTTACACACAACTAAATATGCATGGCTTGGTTTCATCAAGACATGAAGGTGAGGTGTATTCTAGATGATATGAGCAGGTTTTTGGTCAAGCCCAATACATAAGGTCACGTCGGTGCGACACAGTGACTATATTTATTGAGTGGTATGGAACTCTCAAGTAATACAAATCTATCTTTGTGATAGTTTCCCTTGGATACTTCTAAGTTCAATTTCATTACATTATGAGGAACATCTCATGAAAATTAAGGGTCATTGTTCCTAATGATTGTAATCAATAGACCCCTAATATAATATTAACACCACCCCTTTGGATTCAAATTATGGGACTATCAAATAAATACTCCCCCATATTGAGATTAATACTATAACACTTCCCTGAACAATTTATGGTACCTCCATATTGTTGGGTATGTGTTATATTCTTTGCAT
>JZKD02S0273198.1:228653-268042 GCA_000966675.3 Picea glauca
GTTGAGGGTTTCCGGTATAAAATCTTTGTGTACTCTGTGTATGAGCCATTGATTAATTTTTGTATTGCTTAAGAATCTATATGCATTGCTTTACTTCATAGGTTTAAAACTTACACATATGTAATCATTACTTGAAACTCAGGTTCTACAAATATAAAGCAATTGAGAAGTTTTTCTAGTTTGCAATTAATGAAGTTATGGGTACTACCATAATAAATCAACATTGTTACCTTTTTCTTTTTTATATATCCTTCTATCTTGAGGATTTGTTGAGTAAGTTAATTCTAGCCAATGCATGACAAGATATGGTTGGAGTAGTCTCTTCTAGTTCTAGATCTTGAGATGGTTCCAATTCTTGATATTCTTCCTCTTCACATTCTATGTAGAATAATGTATTCTCACTTAATTTATTCCCCTTAATATATATGTTTTCACAATTGAATAATAGTCCCTTTGCACTTATTTCATCCATTTTCTAAACTGTCAACCTTGTAGGTTAATTTAGGTTAGGAGAGGGAGCATGATGCTTTCTATAGTTTTTAGTGACCACTCTTCTAGTAGCCATATTTTTACTTTTAACTTTCCTTGACACACTGAAAGCATGCCCTAGGGATTTAGATTTGAAGAGACACACCTCATGTTGAATGCTCTCCTTCAAAGTTCCCATAAATATATCTAACAAATTATCCTTTGGAATGTTATTTTCCCCGAGATTTAGTTTTTGGAATTATTGAATGTGATCTGTAATTAGACCTCTTTGCCAAATATTTATCAACTAACTTAATAATGTATTGCTCTTAATATCCCCATAATGTTCTATCAATTAATCCATAGAAATGGACCAAGAGACAGTAGAATATATTTTTCTTTCAAAAATCCATAGATACCAGACAAACTGATCATTTCCTAAATAGAAGGATGCAAGAGTTACCTTTTTTAAGGTTGGAAATTAGTGTATGTCAAAGGATTGATCCATATATAATATCCATTTTATAGAATCTTTACCATCAAACTTCTTGATATTGATCTTGGGAATTAAGTAGTTCCTTAGTGCCAAGTTGTGTTGGTTGTTGAGCCTGATTATCTTCCTGATTCAGAGGTCTTTGTTTTCATCCTATTTATACCCCATGAAGACTTTACACCCCGAAAGAATGTACACTCCTCCACGTGGGGGAGTGCAGGGGGTTTTACCCCCCCTGTGAGGTCTAGGGGAAATCGGGCCCCCGGTGGTGTAATAGCAAGATTTGCCTCACCATTGCTATCTTGCACAGAGGGCCTTTTTCCATTTCCCTATGCAGACTTATCATCCCTTTTTGATAAAACTAGAGCTAAAAATAAACATTTTTCCACATATACGCGCCCTATTAGCTATACAGCAAGCGTATATGCAGGTTGCTCCACTACAACCCGCGTACATCAGGATTTGTGCCAGAAAATACAAAAATGGAGTTGGGTTTCCATGTCACAACAAGAGATCTCTGATCCTTGGCCTTCCATATACTAGAAACATTCTGACTCAACCCTTCAGTTGCATTTTGAAGGCTATAAGAGCACAATTTCGAGCTATGGAAAAGAGGAGAAAGCTTTCAACTTTGAGAGAAAAGTTACTCTGGAGAAATTACTTCATATTGATTCTGCATCCCTTTGTCCCTCGAGTCTAAATACAGTGTTCAGCCCCCAAGCTCTTTCCCTATTGTTGAGAGAACCTCATTGTCTCTCTCTTTTGAGCTTTCCTTTGGTGGAGGATTGAAGTGGTGGAGACCTAGTTGGAAGGAACTTGGTTCCTTGGTTTCGAACCGTGTCGACACGGAAGTCTGTAATGTTGACACTTCTATTGATCAATTATTAATAGAAATACTCATTTCCCATCCTATTGGTATCGTGAAAATGTATGATTATTATCCATGGGAATATTTGTAATGTTTATTAATGGATTATGCTATCTGATGTGCTAACCCCTTTACATTATCACTATATACTTGAGAACTTATTGCAGGTACAAAGATTTGGGTCGAAGTGCTCAACGGTGGAACATCATCAAACATTGGATCGAGGTAGGCCTCTTTCTTATCTTGAACATTAGTTTATATATCATACAATTGAATTGAGTTGATTTCTGCAGTCATACCTGTCTGTTGTAGTTTACCCTTGGCGATAGAGAGTGTTTCCCTCGTAACAGAAATGGTGACTCCACTGGGGAGATATCTTTCTTCTAAGGGTTGAAGTACTTTTTCTTCTTGCATTGCTCTTTTTTCCTTTGTGTTTCTAGTCGTATCACTGCTTGGTAGATTCTGTTCACTCTAAGTCTGAGTTTTCATCCTTTTTTCCCTTGCCTAGCCTTGTTTTAAAGCATGTACACTCCTTTTGTCTTTACAGTCGTGTACACACGCGTTATGCCTCTCTGCAAGCTCCGTATATACACACTCTTCTCCTGAAAAGTCGCGTATACCACTTTTCCTTGCTTGTTTGCTTGGTTTAGTGACTGTTGGGTGAGTTTTGATGTTTTTTTACCCTTCTTAGGTCTCTATAGTGCCTATTGAGCTTCTTTTGGTTGACAGGAAGCCTGTTGGGAGTTGAATTTATGGGTGTAGTCTTTCTCATTGTTTTTTATTTTTTGGTTTGTCCTTGAACCATGGGTTGTTTGCTTGGCTTCTTGGTATTCTACTCGAGTTATTTTGTTTATACACAGTAGAATTTATATATCAGGTTGCTTTTTAGTCCATGCATTTTCTCTTTAATATATTGAAAATACAAAAAAAAATAGGCATTTTGCATTGGTTAACATTTTTGTCTTTTGAACCTTTATCATTAGCTTAGTACATTTAGCGAAAGCTTGCATTTTACTTCTGAATTGCAGAGTTGAAATTGAAAATTGCATTGTTTTTATTAGCATATCATTCATTGAAAAGTTAAAGGTATACTTTGGATTATATTCATATTTATATTTTGCAGAGTCATAACATCATGAGTTTCGCTTCCATACCCTTTTGAGTAATCACGACCAATAAGATTTATGCTTTAAACTAAAATTGATTAGTCACAATTTTATTTTTAGGGTGCACAAACTAGCCTAGGATTTAGTGCCTTGGAATAGGATTTTGTGAGTAAA
This sequence comes from Picea glauca, assembly GCA_000966675.3. Taxonomy (NCBI): domain Eukaryota; kingdom Viridiplantae; phylum Streptophyta; class Pinopsida; order Pinales; family Pinaceae; genus Picea; species Picea glauca. The sequence goes on from JZKD02S0273198.1 coordinate 231,763, forward strand.
CTTCTCCAAGGAAATTAAATCAACATATGTGTCTGAGACAGGGAGTTGAGAAGTCCATTGTATAATTGGTAATATCAAGAGGCTCCGCTCACACCAGAGTTAATCATGAGGTCGTGTGAAGTTAGTTGAAGGGATAATCCCTGGATACTCGCCTAGCGTCGGAGATATTTCTATGGAATTATTTGTATTTGGGGATATTGCTAGTATCCATACCTCTGTGAGAGGCGGTGATTTCAAGGTTTCGGGATTTGCTACCCTATCCATAAAGTGATCCGGACTTACGACTACTTGCCTGTGCATCGGTTATACAGTGGTTTATTATTTGCTTGACTTAGGTATCTCATAGGTTACTTGCAGGGGTTATTCTACTTGTATCCTGGGTCAGATAGAGGTCCGATAGCACACGACCTTTATGGAGGATTACCTCTTCGGGGGGATCTGACCCACTAGTTGTTAAGCCCATGAGGGCCTCTATAACTAATTATGTTACCTCCAAACTTTAGCATGGAGTCTCAAGTCCCTCTTGGACGAGGCATACCTTCTTTAGTGAGGGAGGCCACTCAGCCACTTTAGCCCATTTGCATGCATATTGGCCATTTGAATTTTTGGTATGCTCTTTGACTATTATTTGGCCTTAGGAATCTTTGTGGGGTTCCACCATCATGGATAGTGGAGCTTCTTTTGTTCCCTCATTTGCTGCTACCTACCCCATGATGCCTACTCATTTCATGGGGACGGATCCTTCCGCCTTTTACAATGATGTGCAAAACTACAACACTCAGTCTGCGCCTTATGTCTCTAGTAATTTTTCTATTGATATGTCTTCACTCATGCAATCCTCTCCCTGGTCCACGTATACAAACCCTAGCATGGGATCCAGGGGCATCGTGGCTTTGATGCCTACTTCTTCATTTTATATGAGTCGTGTCCCCATGGGAGGTTGGAACCTCCCCCCTTTTGAGTCGCATGCTAACTATGCTCTTCCAGGAGCCAGTGCTCAGATAGGTTCATTTCCCACTTATTATGCACCACCCACACATCTGTCACCCACAATGTCAATTCCTTCAAAAACAAATTCCATGACTGGCCCTCAGATGTCTCCGGGTATTTCATACGGAGAAAATCAATTTTACGGTTCGGGATACCCTATTTACGAGACCCCTTCACAAGGGGGAAACATATATCATCACTCGAATAATTCTTATCCAACCTTAATCCCTTCACAGGCCTCAGTGATGATGCTCGTCCAAACTTCTTCAGAACATTTTAGTGCAATCTATCACCCTTCTGGGCAGAGACGGGGAGTACACCAGGATCCTTCCTAGCTTGCAATTTTTCAGAATCAATCTTTCCTCGGACCTTGGAATCAAATACCGCCATCTATCACTAGTCCAGTCACTGTCATTCACACTGGTTCTCCATCCCCAACCTCTGTCAGTCATGTCGCAGATGGGTCAACATTTTGGGGGCACCATCCTTTTCAATCTGAATCATAATTGTGTCACATCTCTAGCCTCTATTCATCATTCAGGAGTAGACTCTCTTTCCCCTGCTAATTACATCGAGAAGCCTAGATGTCTCAGACGTAATTCTAAATTCCTCTGTAGGACTTGTGAAGGAAATCACCTTACTAGTTTGTGTCTGGTTACTGTCGAGATACCAAAAGCGTTGGGCTCACCCAAGAGCCCTTTGGATTCTAAGACATCGCTAGTCTCTCCTCACACTACTTCTCCTTTGATCACCTCGGTGGTCCCACCACCGCAATCCCCTCCTAACCTTGCCTCCTTTTTTTAAATTGAAGCATCTCCTACCCCCATTACTATGCATCCTCTTCAACCTATAATTTAAGAAGTAGCCACACCAATGAAATCTCTAGTCAACCCTACTCTCCTTGAAGATATTGATGCGCCTCTTAGTCATGTCATCAAAATTCCTAACCCTACCCATTCTGAACAAGAGAGATTTATTCTTCCCCTGAATTCTCTCTCTCCAAGTCCTGACGAAGTTCCCTTCGATTGGGACGACCTGATGGAGCATCCCATACCCCCACCTATGTATTTTCCATTAAGAGACATTATTCAAACCATCACAGAGACAGTATCCTCCATCATCACTTTCTCCTTCTTGACTTGGATAACTTTGGGTTTTCCCAAGATTTTGTCAGCGATCCATGAGATACTGACTTCCCACAAAAGACCAAGACGGGATCCTTGGCCTCCCCCTTTACATGTTGATTAAGACACCGAAAATGAGTCTTACTTAAGCTCTTTTCCGACTCGTCTAAAAACCGAAAATATTTTCGAGTGATTTGTCCCTTTCACACTCGTTAAATTGGATTTGAAAGGTCATGAGTCTTAATTAATCTCTTTTCAGACTCATTATCAAAAATAGAAAAGATTTCCGAGTGAACTTGTCTTTTTCACACTTGTAAATTGGATTTGAAAAGACGTCTATTTGGCACAAGCTTACCCCTTTTTCACACCAAGTAGACTACAAGACATAAAAAAGGATTTTTTTGGCGTTAAGTTGTGATTGCATCTTATGCCCTCACTTGCAGTATTGAGCCTTTAGTTGGTTCTCACTTTGCGTTATAAATCGTTGCCTAAGCAGTTTTGCATCCTCAACCAAGCAGAGCCTTTTTTATATCCTTCGCAATTTGACACCCTATAGCCTGGAGGAAACATCACCCCGAGTGTCCATCTCTCACATGCATTTCCTTGCATTAAGCATAGGTACATTCCACTCTTAGAACTGGTTTTGCTTACTTGTGACACTCGTTTGTATCATAGCATTCATTTGTTATGAAAAAACAAAAAAAATATGGGCGGGAAGGGAGTAATATATTATAATTGGCAGCAGTCGTGTCGCCTTTGAACAAAGCATAAAATTATTGAGTCCTTGTGTCATCATAATTTTTGGTTTCAGCATGGCCTTGGGAAGCTGATCTCATTATAGAGTTTTCTCTACCGACTGGTTACTCTTACAGTCCCTATAGAGAACGTTATTTATGCCTCTTGCATCTAATAGTCACATCATTGAGTCTATGTTGTTGAAGTCCACCACATGTCTCATGCTCTTGTTCAAAGGAAGTCTCACAACCTGCATCGGGCACTCCTCATAAATATTGACTTTTCATATCGGCCATACCCTTAGTTTGTCTCAGAATCACATGATAATATGGTCTTATCATGCACCCTAGCCCTACTTCCATCATCAGTAGGTCACCTTGAACCCAACAATCGACATTTCATCATTGGTCATTGACTGGGTGGTTTCCCTTGTGTTCGACATCAAGACATCTATTCACACTTTGGGATTCATGTAGTGTCTTGGATTCCATTAGCCTTATTGATGGTTTCCTCGCCTTTGTCAGTAGTTTTCATCATTGGCTGCTATTCAAAGGGTATTTTTCGTGTACCTCTTGCATTTGATACACGTAAAAGACGCATAGGTTCGTTGGTTCATGAACATGTTCTTCGTCCGATCTCCACCAAATCATGAAGCTCCTTCTTTGTTCCTCATGTTGACTAATGAGAGATGCCTTAATTCTCTCCTTTCAGCGGGTCTCTTTCCATCGACTTCACCTCATCTATTATGGATACGGAACCTAGAGTTTTATGAGTACCTTGAGGCTTGCAGTCATTAGTGGTAGGCTCTCTCGCCATTGACAGATGGGAATTCATCAATGTCTCTTGATCAATGGATTTCTCAAGTGTTCAACACTAACTCCTTTATTCACACGTGTAGGAAAGTACTCGATGCCTTGATGCCTACTTTAATTATTGGTAGGTTGTCTCACATTTGTTAATGGTATACCTCGGTGACCGGTAATAAAACGATGTCTCATTATGTTCGACCTCAACTCCTTTATTCACATGATGTAGACTTGCACCCTTGACGGATAGTGTAGAAAACTTGAAGACATCACTATGTGGCTGCAGCGTTCCTAAGTTGTTGCTTCCCTTTCATTGGACTAGCACCTATTCGAATTTAGTGATCATGGGAGATCATATTGTACTCCATGGTATATAGATATCTTTAGATTGATTTTGAGACTAGTTTCACTGGACCTTGTTCATGACTATGACATCTTTTGGCATATAACCGCAATTGTATATCCCTATTCATGGCCACAGACACTTATTTGGTATATTTTCGGCATGGATCTGCATTGTATTCTTGGCATCCATGTATGCAAAGTTAGTATAGAATGTAATGAGCAATCGAGTTCGTCCAGTTGGTTCTCTACCACTCCACTCCTGGGTTATTTATAATGTATTTCGGCCATCGCAGATACTCCTCTGATCTCACACATTAGGGGGCATCTGTTATAGCAAGATTTTCCTCACCGTTGCTATCTTGCATAGAGGGCCTTTTTCCATTTCCCCATGCAGACTTATCATCCCTTTTTGATAAATCCGGAGCCAAAAATAAACATTTTTCCACATATACGCGCCCTATCAACTATACAGCAAGCGTATATGCAGGATTCTCCACTACATCCCACGTACATTGGGATTTGTGCCAGAAAATACAAAAATGGAGTCAGGTTTCCATGTCACGACAACAGATCTCTAATCCTTGGCCTTCCATATACTGGAAATGTTCCGACTCAGCCCTTCAGTTGCATTTTGAAGGCTATAAGAGCACAATTTCGATCTATGGAAAAGAGGAGAAAGCATTCAACTTTGAGAGCAAAGTTACTTTGGAGAAATTACTTCATATTGAGTCTGCATCCCTTTGTCCCTCAAGTCTGAACACAGTGTTCAGCCCCCAAGCTTTGTCCCTATTGTTGAGAGAACCTCATTGTCTCTCTCTTTTGAGCTTGCCTTTGGTGGAGGATTGAAGTGGTGGAGACCCAGTTGGAAGGAACTTGGTTCCTTGGTTTTGAACCGTGCCGACATGGAAGTCTGTAATGTTGACACTTATGTTGATTAATTATTAATAGAAATACTCCTTTCCTGTCCTACTGGTATCATGCAAATATATGATTATTATCCATGGGAATATTTTTAATGTTTATTAATGGATTATGCTATATGATGTGATAACCCCTTTACATTATCACTATATACTTGCTTTTATTGTTTGTTGAGAACTTATTGCAGGTACAAAGATTTGGGTCGAAGTGCTCAATGGTGGAACATCATCAAACGTTGGATCAAGGTAGGCCTCTTTATTATCTTGCACATTAGTTTATATAGCATACAATGGAATTGAGTTGATTTCTGCAGTCATACATGTTTGTTATGGTTTACCCTTGACCATAGAGAGTTTTTCCCTCGTAACAGGTGGGGGTTCAAGGGCGAAGCCCCTGAAGGAAATTTTTCCTTGTAAATGTATATTGTAATTTCATAGTAAATCTGGACCGTTCATTATAAGGTTGAAGATCTGACGATAGAAGTTATGTTAGGGTTTTTTTCCCTAGAAGAAAACTCTCTTTTATGCAGGAAATATATTGCAGTTATGTATCATTGCAAATATTGTATTCTGAGTGAGGAGACTATGAGAGAAAGAAGACGAAGTTACATTGGGTGTGATGTAGGTTGTATCCCTTCATTTGTTGGATAATAATAAAGGAAGGACCTAGAAATTTCTTTGGTAGACATAGCCCACACTGGGTGAACAATGTATATCTGTGTCTCTATTGTATTTTGTATCTTACGTGTTTATTTCCGCATTTGTTTTCTTTTATTGCTCTGCGTTCCTATTTTTCCAACAACTGGTATCAAAGTGAAAGGTAACTCATAGGAAAAGAGGGTTCCTGGTTCGAGTGGGAGAAATGGAAGAAGATGGAAAGTTTAGGGTCGAGAAATTTAACGGCCAAAACTACCAGTTATGGAAGATCTAGATGGAAGATTATTTATATCAGAAGGATCTATTCCTACCATTGGGTGGAATAGAAAAGAAGTCGACGACCATGAAAGATGAAGAATGGGAGGTTCTTGACAAAAATGCACTAGGAACGATACGGCTAAGCCTAGCAACGTCGGTGGCTTTCAATATTTCGAAAGAAAAGACAATGAAGGAGATGATGGACACATTGGCTAAACTGTATGAAAAATCCTCGGCATCCAATAAGGTATTTATAGTGAAGAGATTATTTAATATGAATATGTCAGAAGGTGGGTATGTTGCAGATCATTTAAATGAATTTAATACAGTTACTAATAAGCTAAGTTTTGTAAAAGTGAATTTTGATGATGAGGTCAAGGCTCTTCTAATATCGTGACTCTGTCTCTGGTTCAAATACACTGTCTGGTTCAAATACCATGTCTCTGTCTATGATGTAAGTAACTTTGTCTCTAGTTCAAATACTTTAAAATTTGATGATGTTGTTGGTGTTATCCTTAGTGAGGAAATGTGACGAAAAAGCACAGGTGAGACATCAGGTAATGCGTTAAACATGGAGAACATGGAAAGAAAAAAGGATAGAGGAAAGGGCTTAGGGAACCGCGGGAATTCTAGGAAGGGCAGATCCAAATCCAGACTTGGAAAGATAGAGTGATAGAATTGTGGAAAGAAAGTGTTGATGATTACAATTGCGTGAGACATCCTCCAGGACACATACTGAGCGAGTCGTCCTGAGAAAGATCCCATGAGTTGGGTGTGTGGTTCCTCTCTGAGATGGAGATGGAACATTGTGTTCCCTGTGTGGGGTGAGGAAGCCCATGATTTGGGTGTGTGGTTCCTCTCTAAGACAGAGATGGAATGTTGTGCGCCCCTATTTTGGGAATCCCATGAGTTGGGTGTGTCATTCTCTATGAGACGAATATGAAACATTATGTGCCCCTGAGAAGGGAATATGCCCATAAGATGGATGTATCATGATGATGAAACTATGTATTGGCCTCCTCTATGTAGAGAGGTGAGATGATGTGATACTCCAGATGATTCTCCCATGTAGCGCAGTGAGAAAGATATATGTCGAGTTGGACGTGTCTATGGTTGAGCATAGGTGAACGTGATCCTAGTGGTTGAGCACTAGTGAGTGTGGTTCTCTTGTGAGACATTGTGAGATGGAGATGTGGACATCCTTGTGGCTGATAACATATGGATGTGCCCCTAGTGGTTGAGCACTATTGGGTGTATGAGATCCCTTGTTATATTGTACAAGAGTCAAACTTACCTATAACCCTATTTGTGATGTAAAGGGTACAGGTCGGCCCCACCATAAAGTGAAATATAATTAATGTAAAATATAATTAATATGGTAATTATTAATTATATTGTGAGTTATTGAGGTAGGCCATGTTGTGCCAATAGACACCATTGTTGATAAGTTCAGTCTAATATAAGTAAAGGTAAATTCCCCATTGAGGAATCATATCATAAGTAAAGGTAAAAGTGTGCACCTCTCTTGGGTGCTAGTCTTATAGGGTTTGTGAGCACCCTTTTGTGTGCTAGGTATTTATGGTGGTGGAGGTATTCCTCTTGAAGAATATAGCAAAGGATTGGCTGGGTTTTCTTCCCTTGATGAGAAGGGTTTCCTAGGATACTTCTTGTGTACTTGTGCATGGTGTTTCTTTTTGTGATATTGGTTGCTGCAACAAATTGTTTATGGTTTAAGTAAAATGATAAAAATGGAATGAATTTTATGCTTAAACCTATCTTATTGAAAAATAATCATGGTTTCAAAGCATAGGTTTTGAAGAACCCCTGCACAAGCATTTAAAGCTAAGTTGTCCTTCTATTCTGCAATTTTGTACGACCTCTAGGGTTTGTTGCAATTCCATACGACCCTCCTTTTCTGGAGTGTTTCAGCACCTAAAACTTGGACGTTGAGTAAAATTTTGGCATAGGAGAGTACGGCCTTCTCCAGTGCACCTCCAGAGACTCTCAGAGTGAAATTTCAAGCATTTTTATATTTTGGCCCTAGGGTTTCACAATTTTCTACATAATTTTGGCTTTAGGGTTTCTGTAGCTCATTAAAGGATATTTTTCAACTCACCAGTATTCCTGTGACATTCTTAAGGCTTATTTTTGGCAGTCATAATCCCAACAAAACTTAAAAGTTCTAGCCTAGCCTAGCCTAGCCGTTAGGTTTTCTATCCTAGTTGACAAGGGTTTGTGAAGAATCTAAAAATATGATGAACAGAATCATGATGGAAGACAAGCTTGTGGATCAAGCAAACTCAGTTCCTGGAAGGCAAGACTTCAAGGAGATGAAGACATCAACATATCAGCACCCTCAGGTATGCACTTGTATATATTATTTGTATCATTATCATGAGGGTACTTGCAGGAGGAAGGAACCTTTGTTGAAGTCATGAATCCAGAGGCATCTCAATGCATTTAGAGGAACAACACACTGGAAGTAAAGACTCCAGGTTTGATTGTTTTAAGTATCATGCTTCTAACCTACATTTCTAAATTTTACTACATTACAAGTAGGTGTTGTAGCTGTGACAACAATCCTTAAATTGTTTTGATTCTAGAGATGTACTCATTATTCTCCTCTAGGAGATATTTTTGTCTCGTTTCCTTTTGTTTGTTTTCTTGTTCTAGGTAGGTGAAACAACAAAGGAAGATGGTTATACTTTAGACTTCAGAGGGATTCAAAACTATCTAAGGAGGAAGAACGGAACCATCATTGAGGCAACCAATGCAATAATGCATGATCAAAATCTTTCTATGATTTTGTGGGAAGAAGCATGCATGACACAGTATATGTTCAGAACATGAGTTTTTCACCAGATTTTGAAGAAACATAACCCCCAAAGAAGCCTTCACCAAAGTAAAGCCCGAGATTGAACACTTCAGAATATTTGGGTGCCCATTGTATTTTCATGTACCCAAAGAGAAGAGGTCCAAGCTAGACCCTTCAAGGAGAAATGATACATTTATGGGATAACAGTGAATCTTCGAAGACATATCAGATCTACATCCCTGGTCAGAGACAGATTGAGACAAGCAAATATGTTTCCTTTGAAGAAGAGATATCCCTTCAAATATCTAGAGAATCTTAGATGGAGATTGACAGTGAGACAATACTTTCTCCCCCTTCAACAGTTCAGGGGGAGACATACATTATTCCAACTGATCCAATTGCTTCAGTTGATATGCCCAGAGATATTGCAGTAGGGCATAAATGGCTTGCCTAGGCTCGACAAACTCTGCAGGAGGAAAAGGAACATACAATCCCCTCATGAAACATCTTGAGAAATAAAATATATTTTTGATCTACTCTTCATCCATGAGACACATAATTTATTTTGAGCCTTCTTTTCATGGAGAAGCGACAAGTGAACAGGTATGGCAAGTTTCCATGACAGAAGAATACCAGTATATATTTAAAAAATGATGTATGATATATTAGCCAGAGACCAGAAGGGAAGTTTGTGGTGACTTCCAAGTTGATCTATAAGTTCAAGCATGTAGTTGATGGAAGTGTCGAGAAATACAAAGTGAGATTTGTAGCCAGAGGATTCCCACAAACAGAGGGAGTTGTCTATGATGAGACACTTGATCCAGTAAGCCCGATACACTTCCATCCATACTACCATCCATGAGTTGGAAACCACATCAGATGGATGGATTCTTGATGAGTTGGGTTTCAACAAGAGTGTTGTTGATCCAAACCTATATTATTACATTGTTGGTGATGAGAGCCTGATTTTGGTGACTTATTCAGAAAGCCTTGTTGTTCATTTCGAGATGAAGGATCTGGGTATGATGCACTACTTCTTGGGAAAATAAGTATGACAGAGGACCGATGAGATTTTTCCTGAGACAAGGAAAATATGCAGTGGGGATATTAAATAAGTTTAGTATGATAGAATGCAAATCTATTCCTACACCAATGATGATGGATTTGAAGAAAATGAATGATGATGATTTAGATGAGATTGATCCACGGCCGATCAGATCACTGATGTATTTGGTAAACACCAGACCTGATTCATGCTATGCAGTGAATGTACTTAGTCAATTCATGAGTCATATAATATAGAATCACAGGATAGCAGTAAAACATGTATTGATATATATACGAGGCATAGTTGGATATGGCCTAAGATATGCCTCTAGTGTGGACTTGAGTTTGCAGGAATATGTTGATACAGATTGGGAAGAGAGTACAGTGGACTGGAAGAGAACATTTGGTTGTTGTTTTTCCTTGGGGTTTGCCATGGTTTCCTGGTGTAGTAGGAAACAAAGCTTTGTGACCTTGAGTACCGCAGAAGCAGGGTATATAGCATTGAGTGTGGCATTCTGCGAAGCAGTGTGGCTTCACAAGCCTCTAATAGATTGATTTTGATCATGAGATGGACTATATTATTATAACCAGAGTAGTATGAAGCTCTTTGAAGAACCATGTGTTTCATGACAGATCGAAACACATTGAGATAAAATATCATTATATCAGAGACATGGTGCAGAGTAAAGAAGTACATGTGCAGTACCTTCCTCCACATGAGAAGATTGCAGATATATTCACCAAAACGCTTGCCAAAATGAAGTTCAAGTACTTCCATGAGATATATGGCCTGGTGAAGATTACCTCCCTAGATGAGAGGGAGTGTTGAGGATTACAACCAAGATTGAATTTCGATTAATTCCATGTGATACTTGTCCTGGTGGAGAATGCCTCCCTAGTTGAGAGGGAGTGTTGATGATTACAGTTGCATGAGACATCCTACATCACACAGACTGAGTGAGTCAGTCTGAGAAAGATCCCATGAGTTGGGTGTGCCCATGATTTGGGTGTGTGGTTCCTCTTTGAGACAGAGAAGGAACATTGTGTGCCCCTATGTGGGGTGAGGAAGTGCATGAGTTGGGTGTTCCCATGAGTTGGGTGTCTAGTTCCTCTCTGAGATGGAGATGGAACGTTGTGTGCCCTGGGTGGGGTGAGGAATCCCATGAGTTGGGTGTGTGTTTCCTCTATGAAACATATATGGAATGTTGTGTTCCCATGTGTGGGGAATCCCATGATTTGGGTGTGTCGTTCTCTCTTAGATGGAGATGAAACACTTTGTGCCCCTAAGAAGGGAAGATTCCCATGAGATGGATGTATCCTGATGATGAAACAATGTATTGGCCTCCTCTGTGTAGAGAGTTGAGATTATGTGATACTCCAGATGATTCTCATGTGTAACACAGTGAGAAAGAGATCTGTTGAGTTGGGTGTGCATGTGGTTGAGCACAGGTGAACGTGATCCTAGTGGTTGAGAACTAGTGAGTGTGGTTCTCCTGTGAGATGTAGTGAGATAGAGATGTGGGCATCCCTATGGCTGAGCACAGATGGATGTTCCTTTAGTGGTTGAGCACTAGTGGGTGTATGAGATCCCTTGATATATTGTATAAGAGTCAGACTTACCTATAACCCTATTTGTGATGTAAAGGGTATAGGTCGGCCCCACCATAAAGTGAAAGATAATTAATATGGTAATTATTAATTATATTGTGATTTATTGAGGTTGGAACTATTGTGCCAATAGACATCATTGTTGATAATTTCAGCCTAATATAAGTAAAGGTAAATTTCCCATTGAGGAATCATATCACAAGTGTGAGTTTGGAAATTTCAGAAAACACTTGTTCTTGGGAAAAGTGTGCACCTCTATTGGGTGCTAATCTTATAGGGTTTGTGAGCACCCTTTTGTGTGCTATGAATTTATGGTGGTGGAGGTATTTCTATTGAAGAATATAGCAAAGGATTGGTTGGGTTTTCTTCTCTTGTAGAGAAAGGTTTCCCAAGATACTTCTTGTGTACTTTTGCATGGTGTTTCTTCTTGTGATCTTGGTTGCTACAAAAAATTATTTATGGTTTAAGTAAAATGCTAAAAATGGAATGAAATTCATGCCTAAACCTAGGTTATTGAAAAATCAATAGAAAGGACATCTGAAGAAAGACTGCAGATCTCCAAAGAAAGAAAGAGATGGACATCAGGAGAAAAATCAGGAAGCAAATGTAACAGGTGATGTGATACAAGATGCTTTGATTCTTTCTGTAGATAATATTTCTAAGAATTGGGCAGTAGATTCAGGGGCTTCATTTCATTCCACACCCCATAGGAAACATTTTCTAGATTATGTTCAAGGTGATTTTGGACAGGTTCATTTGGGTGATGATGCACCATGCAGAATTGTTGGAATGGGATAGGTAAAAATAAAGAAAACCAATGGAAACCAATGGTTGTTAAAAGAGGTAAGACATGTTTCAGATCTAAGTAAAAATACAACTTCAACAGGGAAGTTGGCAAGTGAAGGTTGTATATCCATATTTACAAATAAGGTGTGGAAGGTCACCAAAGGATCATTGGTGATAGAAAAAGGAGAGAAGGTAGGTACATTGTATTTATGTACTAGTAATATTGACTCTTCTATCTCTTTAGCTTCTATAGGAGTAAATACAATATTATGGCATCATGGGCTTGGACACATGAGTGAGAAGGGGATGTATATACTTCACAAAATAAATTTGTTTCCGGATATTAAACAGATTGATTTGGATTTCTGTGAGCATTGTGTTTATGGAAAACAGAAGAGAGTCATATTTCTCAGAGTCGGAAAAGAAAAGAAGCATGAAAGGTTAGAGCTTGTGCACACAGATGTATGGGGACCGTATCAAGTATCATCTCTTGGTGTCTCTTGTTATTATGTTACTTTTATTGATGATGCAACTAGAAAAACTTGGGTTTATTGTATTCGAAAAAAATATGATTTTTTTATACTTTTAAGAAATGGAAAGCTTTGGTTGAGAATGAGACAAGAAAAAGGTTGAAGTGTCTCAGATCAGACAATGGAGGTGAATATTGCAGCAAGGAGTTTGATGATTATTGTTCATAACATGGGATTCGTAGAGATAAGATAGTTCCAGGAACACCATAAGAAAATGATGTGTCAGAAAGGATGAACGGGACAATCATGGAGTGTGCAAGGAGTATGAGATTGAATGTTGGTTTTCCATTATAGTTCTAGGAATATGTTGTATATATTTTTGTTTATTTAATAAACAAAGGACCTTAAAGCTCTTTGGATGGTGGAATTCTAGAGGAGGCATGGACAGGTAAAAAGGTAAACTATTATTTTTTGAATACTTTCGGTTGTGAAGCATTTGTCCATATTGATAAAGAAAATAGAACAAAGCTTGAGGAAAAATCCAAGAACTATACCTTTATTGGATACGGTGTTAATGATTTTGGTTATCGCTTATGGGATTATGAAAATCACAAAATCATTAGGAGTAGAGATGTCATATTCAATGAGAAGGTAATGTACAAATATTAGTTGCATGGAAAGATACAAGAAAATAAAAACCAGAATACACAGTTCTTGATGAGATCACTGAAAAATAAATTCCAAAGGAACCAAAAAATCAAAATGTACAACAACAGGAGTAGCACATTCCTCAAACTCTTGCAGGTGTTGTTAGAAGATCTATCATGTTAAGTATATCCCTTGAATGATACTCTCCTTCATTGTATTATTTATTGTTGATTGATTCTGGTGAACCAAAATGTTATGAAGAGGCAATACAGGTAGACACCAAAAAGAAGTGGGAGCAAGGAATGGAAGAGGAAATGGATTCCTTAGTAAATAACCAGACTTGGGATTTGGTTCAGTTTCCTGCGGGAAAAAGAGCATTACAGAATAAATGGGTTTACAAGTTGAAGGAAGAAGATGGAGGGAAAAAGTAGTATAAGGCTAGACTTTTTGTAAAGGGGTTTGCACAAAAGAAAGGTATAGATTTTAAAGAAATATTTTCTCGTGTTATTAAAATGACTTCAATTAGGACTATTTTAAGTCTTGTGGTAGTAGAATATTTGTTAATGAATGCAGCTATGTGAGACAATCTCCATCTTACAAACCTATGAGGTGTCGTTCATTGCAGCTATGTGGAGCCTTTCTCTCAGCTTACAAACCTAATAGAAATCCCCTAATAAGGGTTTGTGGTTCCTTCCTAAGATAGAGCTAGGAACATAGAGATGACCTCCTCCATGAATAGAGTGAGAAGAAATCCAGATGATTATCTAGTAGGAAAAGTGATCTGATGAGTTGGACATGCCTGTGGTTGAGCACAAGGTGAATGTGTGAAATCCCAAAAGTGTTGCACGCATTTTCATGTGAACATAAATGAAGATGATGTGTTAGCCTCCTCTAAACAACAGATTTGAGGAGAAAACTCCATATGTTTCTCCTGTGTGAGGCAGTGGGAATGGAGATCTGTAGAGTGGATGTGCTTGTTGATTAGCACAGGTGAACGTGTGTAGATCTGGTTCTTTTGTGTAATGCAATGAGTCAGAGCTATGGAATCCCTATGGATGTGCCCATAGTGGATGTATCAGATCATTTTCTATATACTGTTCAAGAGTCATACCTACCTGTAACCCTAATTGTTATGTAAAGGGTACAGGTCGGCCCCACCTTAATATGCTTAATAATAAATGTAAAAGATAATTAATATTAATATTAATATTAATATTAATATTAATAACAATAATAATAATAATAATAATAATAAATTATATAGTGACTTAGAGAGGTCGGCCATGTTGAGCCAATAGGCGCCTTTTTTCATTGCACAAGTCTAATATAAGTAAGGGATGATTCCCCATTGTGGAATCATATCTTCCTTGTGAGTTTTGAAATTTCAGCAAACACATCTACTTGGGAAAAGGTGCGCACCTCTCTTGGGTGCTAGTCTTCTAGGGTTTGAAGCACCCTCTTGTGTGCTAAAGTTTATCTTGGTGGAAGTATTTCTCTTGAAGAATATAGCAAAGGATTTGGCTGGGTTTTATTCCCTTGTTGAGAAGGGTTTCCCAGGATACTTCTTGTGTTCTTGTGCATGGTGTTTCTTCTTGTTATCTTGGTTGTTGAAACATTATTGTTTATGGTTAAGTGAAATGCTAAAATGAAATGAACTTCATGCTTAACCTAGATTATGAAAAATCAACATGGTATCAGAGCATAGGTATTGAAGAACCCATTGCACAAGCTACAAAACCATCTCTCCTCTTCTACAGAACTGAACAACCCTCCTAGGGTTTTCAAGAAATTTGTACGGCCTCCTTCTCAATGGTGATTCAGCCCTTAATACTTGTATGTCGGGGATACTTTTGGCATAGAAGAGTATGGCCTCTTCCATTGCATATTCAAAGACTCTTAGAGTGAAATTTCAAGAATTTTGAATTGTTGGCCCTAGGGTTTCTAGGGTTTCACCAATTTCTACAGAAATTTCAGAATTAAGGTTTCTATAAACTCATTAAAGGAGATCTTCAGCTCACTAGTGTCCTACTATCTCTCAAAGTATTATAGTTGGCAGTCATAAGTCCAATAAAACCTAAAAGTGCTAACCTAGCCTAGCTGTTAGGTTTTCTAGACTAGTTGACAAAGGGATGTGAAGAATCTAAAATTATGATGAACAAAAACTATGATGGAAGATAAGCTTGATGGATCAAGCAACTTCAAATTTATTGAAAGACAAGACTTCAAAGGAAGACTTATTGTGGGTAATACAAAAGGGTTTACCAGAGACAGCTATCAATGAATGGAAGGAAGATGACGTCAAAACAAGGAAGCCAATCACCTACTCAAGCCCTCACTTTGAAGGGTCAGCTTCAAAATAACAAAGATGAAAAAAGGTGACACCATGACTATCTTATTCATAAAGATATCAAAGGATAGAGATCATCCAAATATCCATCGGAGAAATCATACCGACATCATCAAGTATGCACTTATATATATTATTTGTATCATTGTCATGAGTGAAATTGCAGGAGGAATGACCCTTTACTGAAGTCATGGATACAGAGGGATCTCAATGCATTCAGAGAAACAACACACTAAAAGTAAAGACTCCAGGTTTGATTGTTGCAATTGTCATTCCTCTAACCTATATTTATGAAAGTTTGCTACATTACAAGTAGGTGTTGTAGCTATGATAATATTCCTTAAAATGTTTTGATTATAGAGATGTACTCATTATTCTCCTTTAGGATATATTCTTTTGTTGGTTCTTTTTGTTTTCTTGTTCCAGATAGGTTAACAAAAAAAAAAAGATGCTTATCCTTCAGAGGGAGTCACTTGACTCAGAAGGAGCCAAAACCATTTGAGAAAGAAGAAGAATAGAACCATAATTGAGACAACCAATGCTACAAAGCATGATTAGAATCTTTCTAGGATTCCATGGGAAGAAGCATGCATGACATGGTATATGTGCAGAACAAGAGTCTTCACAAGACTTTGAAAAACATAACTCTCGAAGAAGTCTTCACCGGAATGAAGCATGAGATTGAGCACTTTAGTTTATTTGGGTGCCCAATGTATTTTCATGTACCCAAAGAGAAGAAGTCCAATCTATATCCTTTAGTAAGAAAGGATACAGTGAATCTTCAAAGACATCCCTAGTCAGAGACAGATTTGTTAGAATATGATGTATGTGCTCGTTTAACCATAGACAATATCATTATTGTCACCCAACCATAGGTCGAAGCCACCCCCGAGCACCTTAACCTTGACAGAGAATCATTCCTAAAGAAAACCATAGACTAGATATCCAAACAAGATAGTGCAGCTCTCTCCAAGGATATCGCACAAAACAAGAGTAACAAGAGTTGATCAGAGATTCCAAACCATAACCGAGAGTCCAATCAAAAATCGAAATCTGCTAGCTACAATAGCTACAACGGCAGCTCTCCTCCAAACTTGCACACAAACTGGCCAATTGCAGTGCGCACAAGTGTTGCTTCTGCAGTTCTAAGAATACTGGCCAGAATGAAGACTGGCCTCCTATATTTATACTAATTATGGCAGACTGCCTGGGCTGAATTCTCATTCTAGGTACTAATTCTTTAGTATATAATATTTCCTTTAGCCAACTTCTTCTCTTGGAGGCTAATAACCTAATAAAAGTCATTCTCTTGAGCCGACTTGTCTTCTAGGGTTATTAACCAACTAATTAGGGTTTCTTATTGCTTTCCGAAATATTAAATTCTCGTCAAGTTTACACGTGGAGGTAAATATCTCCCGCAGCTACCATAATATCAACACTCCCTCCTAGCTAGGGAGGTATTGAAGGGAATGGTCTTGAGCACAAACATACCATTCACCCGGTAGCATCAACATAGTCGTATAGATTATCTTATGACTAGATCATAAGCACCATCATCACTATCAGTGTCATCAACTGCATCATCTCTCGAAACCATACTCCATCTGAGTAATCAGACATGATGTTGGATAAGTCACTCACTCCATAGAGTGACACAAGAGCCATTCTTCTAATCCAGACATATGTCCTACAAGAATAAATGTCCTGGACCATTTTCCATCTCAAAATATTTTTCCATTGATCATCCATCTAGTTTATAATCATTTCCAACACTATTGATAGTCTTCAAGGCAATCGAAACAATGTCATTTGATGCAGACCCCCTATCCCTCCTCAAGGTTGCGCAACCTCTCAGTCAGGATCTTCCAGTTCGGGAGTTGAAATGGCTCTTCTGGTTCCAAACTAGAACCCTTCGAATGAACACACAGGTCCCTCACTAATGCTCGGTTGGATTTTCCAAGTGCCAAGCATGAGCTCCCATAGCACATGACCAAGAGTCGTGACCTTGCGCTAAGCCAAAAAGGGCGCTTATCGGGGACCGGAACTTCACAAGTCAAGCATCCCATCCCTTCGTTCTTCAAACCCCCGGTGGTCGAAATGCCGAAATGTCCCAGCATCGGTTCCTTCGGGTTTTCGCATTTTGCGAAAAGAGAATGCAAGGGATATCTCTGCTCTTTGGGATCCCCAATTGCCGAAATGCCGAAAATGTCGCAGCGCCTATTCTTTCGGGTTTTCACGTTTCGCAAAACCTAGGTGCAAGGGATATCTCTACTCCTTGGAAATCCTGGTTGTCGAAGTATCGAATTGCCTTCGCATTCTTTCTTTCGGGGTTTCGCGATTCGGGGAATCGCGATGAAATGGTCCTGCTCCCCTATCTTTCAACTTCCCGATTGCCGAAATACCGAAACACCTTGGCGCTCATTCTTTCGGAGTTTCGCGATTCAGGGAATCGCGATGCAAGGGTCCCGCTCCTCTATCTTTCGAATTCTCGGTTACCGAAATATCAAAATTCCTTGATGCTCGTTCTTTCAGGATTTCATGATTCAGGGAATCGCGATGCAAGGATCTCACTCCTCTGTCTTTCGGGTTCCCAGTTGCCAAAATACCGAAATGTCGAAACGCCGCAAATTCGAGGTGCTTGATCAATATCTCACAACGCCCTCTAGCTCTATGGTCAGATCCCTTCCCCGCCACTGACCTCCTTGCAACTCCACTTGATCCAATGGCTCGCGGTATTTTGTGACTCTCCTCTAGAGTTCTCCATCGTCCATTTAGATCTTTGAGATCCTCTCTCCAGGATCTACACCGTGTTAAATTTTGTGCTCCTACCTCAAATCGGACGGTTTGTGGGATTCTCCACCGCGATCCAATGCTCGATGGCATTCTTCCTCCTGAGCTTTTACTCACGTCAAACTTAGAATATTTTCTAAGTCCTCGAAGACTCGATCTTCGTTCCTTCCAGGGAATGAGTTCTTGGATTTCGATAACACCTTCTGAAGTGTTATCCTTATTGAGCTTCGCCCTATGTAGGCCTCGAATTCCCACGAACTCCTTGCGTCTAAGGGATTCTGATAGCTCGGATCCAAGGGGTTTCTCACAAAGAGATTCCTCCTGATCTCCTGGTGTTCTCTCCTCGCTCGATGCACACCTTGCAGAGCTTTAATGAAGAGAAACAATTGAAACTGGAAAACTCACAGTTCCATCCACTTGTTCATGTAAACAGAAAATGACAGGGAAAATGCACATAGTCCACACACCATACATTTGGATCAATTTTCCATTCTGTTATATTCACAAGTGCCCAATGGCTACATAATACATTCAAAATTACAGTAACTAAAAAACACTGAGATCTCCTGCTAACTCGCAGTTCTCTCTTACAGCTAAGTTCTCTCTGTATTCGCCCCCCTCTAATTGGGGGTACAAACTTCTACATAACTCAAAAAATGTTTATAGGGTTTCCCCTGGCTACTTGCCTACTCTAACATTCATCCTACGCTATCTTAGTTCAATCGCATTCCAAAGTCGAAGTGGAAACTCCTGCTCTGTTTGCAATTTCAAAACTTTGCCTCAAAGGGAAAAATTCGACACCAGTTCAAGCGTGTCTCCAAAGGTGAATTTTCGGTGTTGAGTGGAGGCAGATTTCAAAATCAGTTGCAACTGTCAACGTTGAATTTCTGGAAGAACTCACACGTGTTGAGTGGTCCTGCCTCTGCGCGCTTGCCAACAATGCTCCTGCATCATACTCCCCTTGACAAAAATTCATGGACTCATATCCATGAGCTCCTCTACTGATTTCCCCTACTTCTGGATAGCATCTTCATTTTCCCAACCGGAATCTTCTATTGGGTGTCCCTTCCATTTGACCAGATACTCAAAATAAGTCTTCCTCGTGGTCTTTTTTCCAATCCTCTGATCCAAAATTTTCTCCATCTGTGGCTTTTTTTCCACAGGCATCTGTTTCTCCCACTGAATCTTTCCTTGATATTCTGACCCTTCTGTGTCATCTTTCCTGTAAGGGTACAAGTCTGAAACATTGAATATGGTTGAAATTCCCACACCATCTGGCAGCTCGATCTCATAGGTGTTTGCATCAAACTTCCCCAAGATCTTACAGGGGCCTATCTTCTTCATATTCAATTTTTTATATGTTCCCCTGGGAACCTTTCCTTCCTGAGATGTGCTAAAACCTGATCTCCAACTTCAAATTGAAGTTCCCTACGATGTTGACCAACTCTGTGCTTGTATTTCTGGTTAGAACTCTGTAATTGTTCTTTGATCCGACTATGGAGTCTCTACATTTCAGCAACAAAATCCTCTCCTCCAGCACTTCTGATCTCTCCCTGTTCCAAGTCCCTTAACTCAGACACTCCCCTAGGTTGCATTCCATAGAGTATTTGGAATGGACTCCTTCCATTGCTCCTGTTTGGTGAGTCATTGTATGAAAATTCTTCTTGTGGCAGAATTTGATCCCACTAGTTATGATGTTCAGTAACTAGACTCCTTAATAAATTCCCCAAACTTCTATTTACCACTTCAATCTACCCATCCGTTTGAGGGTGATAAGCTGAGTTGAAGGAAAAATTAGTCCCCATATTCTTCCACACCATCCTCCAAAAGTGACCAACAAATTTTGTGTCTATGTCTGAGACAATGCTCCTGGGTAGACCATGAAGTCTCACAACTTCTCTGAAAAATAGATTTGCAACATGTGTTGCATCATTGGTCTTCTGGCATGGGATGAAATGTGCCATATTTGAAAACCTATCCACCACCACAAATACGGAATCAAATCCCTTTGTGTTCTTGGAAATCCCAACACGAAATCCATGCTTATTGCATCCCAATTCCTCTCTGGTATTGGCAATGGTTGATACAATCCAGTGTTGTGTATTTTCCCCTTTGCCTGTTGGCAGATCCTACATTTGTTCACAAACTTTATCACCTTTGTTCTCATACCTAGCCAATAGTATGAACTTCTCAACTATGCAAACATTTTATCATGGCCGAAATGTCCAGTCAATCCTCCACTATGCTTCTCCTTTAGAAGATTGTCCCTCATTGAGCATCTTGGTATGCACAATTGATTTCCTCTAAACAACAATCCTTCCTGAACCATATACTATGTCCACTGACTTCTATCTCTCAGTACAGGGCTTGTACATGCTTCTTAGGCCTCCTTGAAATCTGTATCATCACAATACATATCCTTAAGGTGTTCAAACCCCAAGGTCTCCACCTGGAATTCTTGCAGAATTAAACATCTCCTGCTTAACGCATCGGCAACTTTGTTAGTATTCCCAGCAATATGTTTTATGACAAAAGTAAATTTTTTCATAAATTCAACCCATTTTGCATGCCTATAATTCAGTTTTTCTTGTCGAGTTATGAATTGTAAAGCTTGGTTATCGTTGTACAAGACAAACTCTTGCAGGACAAGATAATGCATCCATTTCTTCAAAGCTTGAATTATGGCATAAAACTCCTTGTCGTATGTGGAGTATTTCCTCTTAGTCTCATTCGGCTTCTCACTGAAATAGGAAACAGGTCGATTGTCCTGACTCAGAAGTCAGAACTGCTCCTATTGCAACTCCACTTGTGTCACATCTTACCTGAAATGTCTTTTCGAAATTCGGCAAGACCAGAATTGGTCATTCCGTTATCTTCTCCTTTAGTATATTGAAGCTCCTTTCGGCCTCCTCTGTCCATTTAAAAGACTTGTGCCGCTTCTTTATTGTATCCATCATGGGTGCACAAATCCCACTGAAGTCTCTAATGAACTTTCTATAAAAACTTGCTAAACCATGAAATCTCCTTACCTTGAACATGCTCCTTGGTGACGGCCACTCCCTTATCGCTTTCACCTTCTCTGGATCCATCTTCAGTTCATTCGAAGAGATCACGAAACCCAAATAAATGAGTTCTGTCTTCATAAAAGAGGACTTCTTCAAATTGATCAACGGCTTCTCCTGTTGTAGCCTTCTCATTACTAGCGTTAGGTGCCTCAAATGCTCCTCTTTAGTCTTGCTAAAAATCAGTATATCGTCCAGATATACAACCACGAACTTACCAATGAAATATTTTAGAATTTCATTCATCAGCCTCATAAAAGTGCTCAGGGAATTCCTTAAGCCAAATGGCATAACCAGCCACTCATACAGACCTTCATTCGTCTTAAAGGTTGTTTTCCACTCATCACCTTATCTCATCCTAATCTGGTGATATCCACTTTTGATATCTATCTTAGAAAAGAAGTTTGCTCCACTTAAGCAATCCATTAAGTCATCCATTCTTGGTAAAGGAAATATGTACTTGATGGTGATCTTTTTGATGGCTCTCAAGTCTGTGCACATTCTCCATCCTCCATCTTTCTTTGGGCTTAACACAGTTGGTACTGCGCATGGGCTCAAACTTTCTCTGACTAAACCCTTATCCAACAACTCTTGGACTTGGTTCCTCACCTCCTCATTCTCTCGAGGTGTTAATCTATACGCTGCTTTGTTTGGCAGGCTTTCTCCTAGTATCAAGTCGATATGATGACTGATACTCCTGATGGGCGGCAATGAGTTTGGCAGCTCATCCACCACTATATCAACAAAATTATCCAGCAGCTCTTGAACTTCTTCAGGCAAATCATCCATTGGCGTACTCATAAGGATGACTCTGGGATTCCTCACCATAGTGAACTGCATCTCCCATTCTTCCTTGAATTCTTTTAGGAGTTCCTTCCCACTCATGAGAAGTATGCTTGTGCTGGCTTCCTCTTTCACTCTCTTCTCCTCCATTGGCAGCAACATATGCATCCTACCATTCTTCTCCAATGTATATGTATTCTTCCTTCCATCATGAATGACATTTCTGTCAAACTGCCATGGTCTTCCCAACAAAATGTGGCATACATCCATGGGAATTACATCACATAGGATTTCATCTTTATATCCTCCTATTTTAATCTCAACCAGGCATTGTTTAGCGATCGTTACCTGGTGTCCTTTTTGCAGCCATGAGACTTTGTATGGCCTTGGATGTGCAGTTGTCTTCAGCTCCAATTTCTCCACCATCTCTATGGATAATAGGTTGTCACTACTCCCATTGTCAATGATCACCTTGCATACTTTATCCTTAGTCTTGCAAGTTGTCCTGAAGAGACTGTTTCTCTGCACTGGTTTTTCAATTTTTGCCTCTGGTTTTAAGAGAACTTTTATCAGCATCAGGGATGCTCCATCCTATCCTCCTTCTACCTCAACATCTCTTCGTTGTGCTTCTGAAATGTGAGCTTCTTCTCCTTCCTTCTTCTTCTCAAGACATTCCCAAGACATGTGCCCTATCTTTCGGCAATTATAGCACCTTACTCCTCCTCTGCCTCTTCCTCTAGAAGATTTTCTTCCACCACTCTGTCTCCCTCATGAACTTCCTCCTCGTTCTGAGTGATTGTGTGGTTTCTCAGCCTCGTCCTTAGACTGATGTGCTCTTTCACAGTTAAATCCCTTGCTTTTGCTTGGGATCGAGCCTTTACCTCTTCCTCGCTGGTTATGTTTTTTGGCCAGCTCTCCTCTGCCTTCAGCGCAAACTGATAAGAATCTTCCATAGTCCTTACTGACATCCTGCTAAGATCATCCTGGATTTCATATCTCAAGCCATTTATATATCTGGCAACTCTTTCTTCATCCCTCTCCCTTTGTCCAGTTATGATGTTCAGCCGGTATAACTCCTCGATGTATTCCTTGATTGTCATCCCTTTCTGTCTCAAGTTTTGTAGCTTCCTGGATAGATTGATCTGGTAGTCTTTGGGTATGAAATTATCCTTCAGTTTGGCTACCATCCTATCCCAACTCTTTATCCTTTATTTTCCTTTACTTCTCCTCTCAGCCTATAGTTCGTCCCACCATAGTGTTGCATGCCCTTTTAGCCTGGTGACTGCCTGCTTCACCTTCTTCTCCTCATCGACATCTTCATAGTCGAAGTGTTTGTCCATGGACCTTATCCAGTCCAATAGTTCTTCAGCATCTAGATTTCCCTCATACATGGGGACCTCTATATTATCTCTGCCTCCCAATCTGGCAACTGCTCTCAACAAACGTTCTTTTGCAGCATCCTCTCCTGCAGCTTCTTCAACCTCAACCTATTCACTTTCAACATCGCTGACATCCCCAACGTTAGGTGCTCTCCTCTGTGTTGCTTCCATTGTTTCCAATTGGGCGTGAAGCTCTCACATCTCCCTCTCTACAGCACGATTAGATAAAGGCATCTCTCATCTTCTTGGTGGCATTATGTTGACTATCTGTCACACATATAGTACAACTCCGAGTTCTTTGTCTCCTTCTTTTCCTCCTTCGCCTGAAGTCTGCAGATGAAAAATTGATGCTCTGATACCACCTGATGCAAACCCCCTATCCCTCCTCAGGGTTGCACGACCTCTCGGTCAGGATCTTCCGGTTCGAGAGCCAAAATGTCTCTTCTGGTTCCAAACTAGAACCCTTCGAACGAACACACAGGTCCCTCAATAATGCTTGGTTGGCTTTTCCAAGTGCCAAGCATGAGCTCCCATGGCACATGACCAAGAGTCGTGACCTTGTGCTAAGCCAAAAAGGGATCTTATCGGGAACCGAAACTTCACAAGTCAAGCATCATGTCCCGTCCCTTCGTTCTTCAAACCCCTGGTGGCCGAAATGTCGAAATGTCCCAGCACCGGTTCCTTCAGGCTTTCACATTTCACGAAATTAGAATGCAAGGGATATCTCTGCTCTTTGGGATCCCCAGTTGCCAAAATGCCAAAAATGTCTCGGCGCCTATTCTTTCGGGTTTTCGCGTTTCGCAAAACCTAGGTGCAAGGGATATCTATGCTCCTTGGAAATCCTGGTTGTCAAAGTACTGAATTGTCCCGGCGTTCATTCTTTTGGGGTTTCCCGATTCGGGGAATCGCGATGCAAGGGTCTCGCTCCCATGTCTTTCGAATTCCCGGTTGTCGAAATACTGAAACACCTTGGTGCTCGTTCTTTCAGGGTTTCTCGATTTGGGGAATCACGATGCAAGGATCTCGCTCCTCTGTCTTTCGAATTCCTGGTTATCAAAATAACGAAATGCCTTGACGCTCATTCTTTCAGGATTTCGCGATTCGGGGAATCACGATGAAAGGATCCCGCTCCTTTTTCTTTCGGGTTCACGATTGTCGAAATACCGAAATGTCGAAACGCCGCAAATTCGAGGCACTTGATCAATGGCTCACAACGCCCTCCGGCTCTACAGTCAGATCCCTTCTCTACCACTGACCTCCTCGCAACTCCACTTGATCCAACGGCTCGCAGTATTTCGCGACTCTCCTCAAGAGTTCTCCACCGTCTGTTCAGATCTTTGAGATCTTCTCTCCGAGATCTACACCGTGTTAAATTCTGTGCTCCTACCTCAAATCGGACGGTCCATGGGATTCTCCACCATGATCCAACGCTCGAAGGCATTCTTCCTCCTGAGATTTTATTCACGTCAGACTTAGAATATTTTCTAAGTCCTCGAAGACTTGATCTTCGTTCCTTTCAGGGAATGAGTTCTTGGATTTCGATAACACCTTCCGAAGCGTTATCCTTCCTGAGCTTCGCCCTATGTAGGCCTCAGATTCTGATGGCTTGGATCCAAGGGGTTTCTCACAAAGAGATTCCTCTCGATCTCCTGGTGTTCTCTCCTCGCTCGATGCACACCTTGCAGATCTTTAATGAAGAGAAACAATTGAAATTGGAAAACTCACAGTTCCATCCACTTGTTCATGTAAACAGAAAATGACAGGGAAAATGCACACAGTCCACACACCATACATTTGGATCAATTTTCCATTATGTTATATTCACAAGTGCCCAATGGCTACAGAATACATTCAAAATTACAGTAACTCAAAAACACTGAGATCTCCTGCTAACTCGCAGTTCTCTCTTATAGCTAAGTTCTCTCTGTATCCCCCCCCCCCCTCTAACTGGGGGTACAAACTTCTACATAACTCAAAAAATGTTTCTAGGGTTTCCCCTAGCTACTTGCCTACTCTAACATTCATCCTACGCTATCTTAGTTCAGTCGCATTCCAGATCTGAAGTGGAAACTCCTGCTCTATTTACAACTTCAAAACTTTGCCTCAAAGGGAAAAATTCGGCACCAGTTCAAGCGTGTCTCCAAAGGTGAATTTCCAGCGTTGAGTGGAGGCAGATTTCAAAATCGGTTGCAACTGTCAACGTTGAATTTCTGGAAGAACTCACACATGTTGAGTGGTCCTGCCTCTGCGTGCTTGCCAACGATGCTCCTGCATCATCATTCAATAGAACACAACTGTGTCAGTCCATAATAGTACACAACTACAATCGGCACACTGCCACACCAAGTAACACACAGACACTTGATCAGTGACATATATTCGCAATCAGCAGAACACATCCACCACAGTAGTATGCATATACTGTCCAGAGACATATAGTCTCCATAAATATCATGTCATCAACCTGTATAGAAAACATTGTTATGATATAAACTGAATCATCTCGGCCATTCTTCCACTCACATCTGTGATATCTGGAAGAGCATCTGCCCTCAAAGAGTGAAACATCAACGATGAGCTATTTGGACTATTCTTCTCAAGCAAGGAAGAATAATTGTCTTGATTTCTGAACCTGGACCATTCCCTATCTGGGCCATTCCTCCAGCACTAAACAAAGTGAAACCTGGAGAGAATGAATCTTCCCTAGGGAATGCTTGTCCCTGATTGTTGAACCTAGACCATTCACCTATCTAGGCCATTCCTCCGGCACTAAACAAAGTGAAACCTGGAGAGAATGAATCTGTCCTAGGGAATTACTGTCTAGACCATTTCCCAAGGAAATGATTGTCCTGCACAAACCTCCAAAACGGACCATTCTTTGAAACTACTCACAACTATGAGCTTTGAAAGAATGATTTTCCAGTGAGGCGGACCAATCTTCTTGACCACTACTGAGAGTGATCGTCAAGGAGAGATATTGTCCTATACCATTCCCCATGTTATCCACAAGGAGAATCATTGTCTATGGTACATCAGCAATCCATCGAACCATTTTCATTACGAAAATTACTGTTCGATCTCGACCATTTTCCAAACTGGAAAATGCATGTCCGTCAGAAATCTCAAACCACTTTCCGAACTGGAAAGGAACTGCTCATCCTGGACCATTTTTCGAACTTGAAAAATGACTACCCATAAATCAATAACACATCTGTGCTCCCTCCCAACCTGGGAGTCATCTCTTCCTTTTTAAATAAGGAAGTTGTCTTCACGAGCTCCATATTGAGTACATAAACCCATTCATCTTGGACAGAGGCTTTACAAAATGTCTTCTTATCTACTCATCTATGGAGATATATATTGGAGAACCGCTTTCTCTTTTCTAGACTTCATCACGGAGAATGTAATGCTTGATCTCAATGTGCTTAGGCCTTTCCAAAACACTGGTTTTCTAAGGTTTTCATATAGTTCTGATCATCATAGTTGAATTTAGCTCTTTTGTTTCGTGCTAGCTCATAACATCATGGAAAAGGTCAAACTGGAACATATCCAAGTGGTAATTCTTCTACCATCATGAGGGTTTGTCATGGATTAGCAATTCATCATCATGATTTTCTGAGTAACCATTCTGATACAATATCTTTGTTATAGAAATTTTCTCACCACACCTCTATTGTGCATTGGAGGTTCTCCACCAAGTTGTCTTCTTTCATCTGCATACAAGGTTCTATTTCTGGTATACCTCAAAGCCTTGGCATTGCTTTTCATACGCTATTTGTTCAATTATTCTGGAGAACAGTCTTTGCATTCATCTCATGTAAACTCCAAACCATGGACGATATAATGGCTCATATAGAGGTATGTCTAGTTTACTGGAATAAACAATCCTCATAATCTTCTCCCTCCATCTGGGAGAACCTCTAGTTCTGGATCTCATAATGCTTTCATTCATAAGTCTTCCATACTTTGTTATTCATCACAACTTTCAGTTCCTCTGCTTGATTTCTTTTAGTGAGTTCATATCAGGCTGGTAGTCTTGTGATTCTTGATATAATGACTAGTTGTTCTGGATTTTCTTTATTTCTTGGAATCTTCATGTTCTTCCTCATGTTTCTCTTTATCTCTTGGGTCCATGGAGTTTTCTATAGATTCCATGCCCTAAAGATTCCAAATTCTTTCTTTCATCATAGGATCATGGATGTGGATGGACAACCAGGGATATTTCAATGCTTCTTTTCAAAGAAGACTTCTTCTAAAGTCAAATTGAACACGTGTTGCTTTTCATGGTTGCTACCATTGATGGGAACATGGATAGATACTTCAGCTCCCTCCTAATCCTTGGGTGCTTTTATTTTGGAATTTTGTAATCAGCTCCCTCCAACTAAGAGAGCCCATGCTTCCGTCTGCATCCTTATTGCCTTCTGCAAAGTGTCATAAGTCTTTTTCCAATTTCCTCTTGATTGTTGACTTCTTTTTGTCTTTACTTCTTCTAGGTTTCTTCAGGATTGATTCTGATTTCTGTTTATCTTACAGTTGTTACTTATGTATTAACTTCCACGTGAATTGTTTCATGTGTATTGTCTGACTTGTAGTTATTTTGATAGCAATCCTTATCTTGTTGTTCTTCCATAGGTATAGTTTTTCTTTGAACATCTTATAGATATGCAAAATATGTACAAAAACTATGTAAGCATGGTATGTACAAGAACTATGAAGAATATTGTTACCTTGTCTTAGAAGAAGAAGTGTGTTTTATCCTACTTGTTCATCCTTGAGGGTTTCCTTTCTTTGGTAACTGATGCCTCATGTGTCTCCTTCATTTTATTTATCTCGGGACAACGATTCATGTAGTGACCATACTTTAAACAGTTGAAGCATTGTATTTATGACATATCTTTCTCTTGATTTGGCTTCTTCCTTGAACCAAACTTCCTTTTGTTCCTGAAATTATTGAATCTTGTTGTGAAGGCTTGATCATCGTATTTGTTTTGAGGTTTCTCTTTTGCACTAATCCTTGATTCTTCTTGTGCACAACAATTCCAAAGTTCTTCAAATGTAGGATACTCTTTCCTTGTGTTCATGCTTGCGAAAAATGCATCCCATGTTTTGGAAATACCGTTGAGTACTATATTTACCAGTTCCTTTTCTGAAATGATCTCTTCAATGGCTTGTAGTTTATCTCTCAACTGAGAGATTCCCACAAAGTATGATGTTATGTTGTCATCATCATTCATCTTCATGTCACAGAGCTCATTCTTCAAACTCATTACTTGTCCAATGTTTCTGATTGAGAAGAGGTTTTTTAGGGCATCATACATCTTCTTAGATGAATCAACGTGAGAGATGTAGGATATCAAGTGGTATTTTATATAATCCACTATTATACTCATGGAAATGATGTCATTATCTTTTAACTTCTCCATAACTGTAATGTTATGTAGTTCCTTCTCTTTTCCTTCTTCAAACTCTGGTTCCACAATCTTTCCTTTCACGATATCCAACACTTTGTTCTTGGCAATGATGAGATCAATCCTTATCTTCCATGCTCTAAACTTACAAGCCCCATCTAACTTATTTTCTAACTTCATAGAGTAAGTCATGGTTGCTTTGACTTGGTCAACCCTAGATTTGACCAAAAACTCAAACTTGACGTCTTGGCTTGCTGAGAGTACCAAGAGATGTGTTAGGCTAGAGTGCACTAGTCTATCTGGAAATTAGGTCAATCCATTCACTTCAGGTGCCTCAACGAGCGGGTTATGGTTTCTACAACTGCACCTGCTAGTAACCCTAGCGGCAGTGTTTTGGTAACTCCTCCTGCTAGAAAACCTAGCGGCAGTTCTTCAACGAGCTTAGTATCCTTATTGCTATGCTCCCTTCCAATGGTTAGACTAAATGAAGGAGGTGTGTTCCCATAACATGTTATAATATGATGGACATGCTCATTTAATCATAGACAATATCACTATTTTCACCCAACCATGGGTCGAAGCCACCCCCGAGCACCTTAACCTTGACAAAGAATCATTCCTGAAGAAAACCCTAGGCTAGATAGCCAAAAAATATAGCACACCTCTCTCCAAGGATAGTGCACCAAACAAGAGTCACAAGAGCTGATCAGAGAGTCCAAACCATAACCAAGAGAGAGTCCAAGCCAAAACCAAAATCTGCTAGTTGCAGCAGCTGCAATGGTAGCTCTCCTCCAAACTTGCGCACAAACTGGCCAACTGCAATGTGCACAAGTGTTGCTTCTATAGTTTTTAGAATACTAGCCAGAATGAAGACTGGCCTCCTGTATTTATACTAATTCTGGAAAACTACCTGGGCCAACTTCTCATTTTGGGTATTAATTCTTTATTATATAATATTTCCTTTGGCTGACTTCTTCTCTTGGAGGCTAATAACCTAATACAAGTCATTCTCTTGAGCCGACTTGTCCTCTAGGGTTATTAACCAACTAATTAGGGTTTCTTCTTGCTTCCCAGAATATTCTATTCTCGTCAGGTTTACATGTGGAGGTAAATACCTCCTGCAACCATAATATCAACAAGATTGAGATAAGCAGAGACGTTGTCCTTGAAGAAGAGACAGTTTTTCAAAGACCTAGAGAATCTCAGATGGAGATTGAAAGTGAGACAATACCTTCTCCCCCTTCAACAATTCAGAGGGAGACAGTCAGTACTCTAGGTTATCCATTTTCTCCAACTGATATGTTCAGAGATATTATAGTAGGGCATAAAATTCCTACCTAGACTCACTCTGCAATAGGTAGAGAAACATACAATCCTCTCAAGGCAAATTCTGAGAAAGCAAAATATATTTTTGAGCTATCCTTCAATAATGAGCCACTTCATTGATGTTGAGACACCTTGTCTTAGAGAAGCAACAAGAAAACCGGTATGGAAAGATGCCATAACAGAAGAATACCAGTATATCTTAAAAGAATGATGCATAAGATATTATTCAGGGACCAGAAAGGGAAGTCGGTGGTAACTTCTAGGTGGATCTATATGATCAAGCATGCAGCTGATAAAAGTGTCAATAAATACAAAACAAGATCTATATCCAGAGGTTTCTCACAAACAGAGGGAGTTTTCTATGATGAGACACTTGATCCAGTGAACCCAATACACTTCCATCTGTACCTCAATCCATGAGTTTGAAACTATATCAGATAGATAGATTCTTGATAAGTTTGGATTTCAACAAGAGTGTTGTTGATCCAAACCTATATCATTACTGTGTTGGTGACGAGAGTTTGATCCTAATGACTTATTCAGAAAGTGTTGTTGTTACAAGTAATCCTTGACTTCTGAATTCAAGATAAAGAATCTAAGTATGATGCACTACTTCTTGGGACAAGAAGTGTGACAGATGACTGATAATATTTTCCTGAGTCAAGGAAAATATACAGTGAAAATATTAAAGAAGTTTAGTATGACAAAATGAAAAATCTATCGTGATGGATTTAAAGAGGAAGATTGATGATGATTCAAATAAGACTAATCCACAGTTGATTGGATCATTAATGTATCTGGTCAACACCAGACTTGATTCATACCATGCAGTGAATGTTCCTAGTCATTTCATGAGTCAACCAAGACAGACTCACTAGACAAACAACAAAACATGTATTGAGATATATATGAGGAACAGTTGGATATGGCCTAAGATATGCCTCCAGTATAAACTTGATTTTGTAGGATATGTCGATTCAGATTGAGAAGAAAGTACAGTGAACCAGAAAATCGCATCTGGTTGATGTTCTATTGTGAATTTTTCCATGGTTTCTGAATACAGCAGGAAACAAAACTTTGTAGCCTTGAGTACCACATAGGTGGAGTATATAAGCATCAAATGTGCGAAGAAATGTGGATTCACAAGCTTCTGATAAATTTACTTGATCATGAGATGGATCCTATGATGATAACCAAGAGTCGTGATTAAAGCTCCTTAAGAACCTAGTGTTTCCTGATGGATCGAAATACGATGAGATGAAATATACTTATTCCAAAGATATGATGTAGAGGAAAATTGTACACATGCAGTACCTTCCTACACATGAGAATATTGTAGATATCTTCACCAACTTAAATTCGTGAAGAATGGCTCCCTAGTTGAAAGGGAGTGTTGATAACTCTAGCTAAGACAAAATTCAAAATACATTCGTGTGAGACTTGGCATAATAAATAATGTCTCCCTAGTTGAAAGGGAATGTTAATGAATGCATCTATGTGAGGCATTCTCCAGCTTACAAACCTGTGAGGTGTGGATCATTGCAGTTATGTGAAGCCTTTCTCTCAGCTTACAAACCTGAGAAAAATCCCCTAAAAAGGGTTTGTGGTTCTTGCCTGAGACAAATCTAAGAACGTAGAGATGACCTCCTCCATGAAGAGAGTGAGAAGAACTCCAGATGATTATCCAGTAGGAAAAGCGATCTAATGAGTTGGATGTGCCTGTGGTTGAGCACAAGGTGAATGTGTGAAATCCCAAAAGTGTTGGGTGCATTGTCATGTGAACATAAATGAAGATGATGTGTTAGCCTCCTCTTAGCAGCAGAGTTGACGAGAAAACTCCAGATGTTTCTCATGTGTGAGGCAGTGGGAATGGAGATCTGTAGAGTGGATGTGCATGTGGATGAGAACAGGTGAACGTGTGTAGATCTTGTTCTTCTATGTAATGCAGTGAGCCAGAGCTATGGCATCCCTATGGATGTTACCCTAGTGGGTGTATCAAATCCTTTGCTATATACTATTCAAGAGTCATACCTACCTGTAACCCTAATTGTTATGTAAAGGGTACAGGTCGGCCCCACCTTAATATGCTTAATAATAAATGTAAAAGATAATTACTATTACTATTACTATTAATATTAATAATAATTATTATTATTATTATTATTATTATTATTATTATTATAAATTATATAGTGACTTAGAGAGGTCGGCCATGTTGAGACAATAGATGTCTTTGTTGATTGGACAAGTCTAATATAAGTAAGGGATGATTCCCCATTGTGGAATCATATGTTCCTTGTGAGTTTCAAAATTTCAGCAAACACATCTACTTGGGAAAAGGTGCGCACCTCTCTTGGGCGCTAGTCTTCTAGGGTTTGAAGCACCCTCTTGTGTGCTAAAGTTTATATTGGTGGAGGTCTTTCTCTTGAAGAATATAGCAAAGGATTTGGTTGGATTTTCTTCCCTTTTTGAGAAGGGTTTCCGAGGATACTTCTTGTGTTCTTGTGCATGGTGTTTCTTCTTGTGATCTTGGTTGTTGCAACATTATTGTTTATGGTTAAGTGAAATGCTAAAATTAAATGAACTTCATGCTTAACCTAGCTTATTAAAAATCAACAATATTTACATCTTGAATAGTTAGATGTAAAAACAACTTTTCTCCATGGGGATTTGGAGGAAGAGATTTATATGCAGCAACCACAGGGGTATGAGGTCAAAGGGAAGGAGAATTTGGTATGTCGATTGAAGAAGATCTTGTATGGACTAAAGAAAGCTCCAAGGAAGTGGTATTTGAAGTTTCACATGTTTATGACAGAACAAGGTTATAGTAGATGTCATTATGATGACTATGTTTATTTTAAAAGGATAGAAAATGGAAGTTGTATTATCTTGTTATTGTATGTAGATGGCATGCTTGTTGCATGGTATAATATGCAGGATATAAATGTGCTCAAGAAGAAATTAGCTAATTCATTTGCAATGAAGGATTTGGGTGTTGCAAAGAAAATCCTTGGTGTGAGAATAAAAAGAGACAGGAAAAATCACAAATTGACATTGTCTTAGGGTGAGTACATAGAGAAGGTGTTGGAGAGGTTTAGACTGCAGAATACAAAACTAGTTAGTAGACCTTTGGCCAACCATTTCAAATTAACTAAGGAAATGTGTCCCAAGACACAGGAGGAGATAGAATACATGTCCAGGGTCCCTTATTCATTAGAAGTTGGCAGCTTGATGTATGTGATGGTTTGCACAAGATGAGATATTGCACATGCAGTGGGAATTGTGAGCAGGTATATGAACAATTCAGGTAAAGAACATTGGGAGGCAATAAAGTGGATTCTCGGGTATTTGAGAGGTACTACTACTCATGCATTATGTTTTGAAGGTTCAGAGACTATTCTACAGGGATATGTTGATTCAGATATGGCAGGTGATAAAGATAGCAGGAGGAGCACCACAGGGTATGTTTTTACTATAGGTGGAACAATAGTAAGTTGGATTTCGAAACTGCAAAAGGTTGTTTCACTTTCAACAACAGAAGCAGAGTATGTTGTTGCTAAAGAGGCTAGTAAAGAGATTATTTGGTTATAGAGGTTTATGGAGGAATTGGGAAAGAAGCAGGAGAATAGCAGGTTGTACTGTGACAGTGAGAGTGTCATTCACCTTGCAAATAACTCAACCCTCCATTCAAAGACTAAGAATGTTCATCGCATGTACCATTTCATAGGATCCATCTTGGAAGATGGACATTTGAAGTTGGAAAAGATACACACTAGCCATGAGAATCCTTTAGACATGTTAAAAAAGGGAGTAACCAGGGAGAAACTAAGTTCCTCCATAGTTTCATTTGGTCTTTAGGCATGAAGATGAACATGAGAAATTTTCCAAGTCCAGGAAGGATCATATTCCAATAGATACAATAGCGGTGGAGTTGTTGAGATCAGTCTCAAAGTGGGAGATTGTTGGTTGTGGAGCCTAATTATCTTCATGATTCATAGGTATTTTTTTTCATCCTATTTATACCCCATGAAGACTTTACACCCTGAAATAATGTACACTCCTCCATGAGAAGGAGTGTAGGGGGGTTACCCCCCTGTGGGGTCCGGGGGCAACCGAGCCCCCGAAGGAAAAATTGTCTTGTAAATGTATATTGTAATTTCACAATAAATCTGGACCATTCATTATAAGGTCGAAGATCTTACGGTAGAAGTTATGCTAGGGTTTTTTTCCCTAGAAGGAAACTATCTTTTATGAGGGAATTGTATTGCGGCTATGTATCATTGTGAATATTGTATTATGAGCGAGGAGACTGTGAGAGAAAGAAGAGGAAGTTAGAGTGGGTGTGTTGTAGGTTGTATCCCTTCATTTGTTGGATAATATTTAAGGAAGGACCTGCAATTTCTCTGGTGGACGTAGCACACACTGGGTGAACCACATATATCTGTGTCTCTATTGTATTGTGTATCTTTTGTGTTTTATTTCCGCATTTGTTTTATTTTGTTGCTCTGTGATCCTATTTTTCTAACAAGTTGAACCCCCGATGATGTGGATCTTGAAGTGATGAATAATCATGATTCTGGGAATCCATCCTTATATTCACCAAATTTGACGAGGATTCAACAATCTTGTTATCCTTATTTTCAATATTTCCTTGCATCCCAGTATCACATTTAGGTAACCTCTCTTCTAGGGTACGTAAGAGAATGGCTAAACAAATTTACACCCTTTGATCTATATTTTGTCT
Organism: Picea glauca; assembly: GCA_000966675.3. Lineage (NCBI taxonomy): Eukaryota > Viridiplantae > Streptophyta > Pinopsida > Pinales > Pinaceae > Picea > Picea glauca. The sequence continues at coordinate 266,811 of JZKD02S0273198.1, forward strand.
CATATTTTCCACATTTAACTCCATTTAAGTTTGTACATTTATCAAATCAGAATTTTCCATTGACCTATCATTCAATTTCTTTATTTAATTCTCCAATTTGGATAGTTGGTTTTTTATCTCTTCATTTTCTTCATGAGTCATGGATAAGCTTTCCGGAGTTATAATTGGTGAAGTAATTTTTGGAAAACCCTTGGCCATGTGTTATAACAATAAAAATACTCATTGTTTTCTCTTTATCACAAATTTTAAATCACCAAAAATAGATCTTTCAATCAAAATTTATGCCAATTGTAAATCGTGTACCCTTTAAACCCTAATTTTGAGATTGTCTTGTCGATCGGCCTTTTTCCTAATGTATATCTGAAATTTCATCCCTTATAAGTATAAAATTTATGTGTATACTACTATGATATTTCTTCTCTTAAATTCCATTTTTTTGACCAAAATTTTATGTGCCAGGTGAAAGTTATGGTAACTTTCCAAAAACTTGTTGATTATTGGCCATTTCCAGATAACAAACTTGTATGGAATGCCACATGTCCAATATTTAAGATCTGATTATTAAATTTTCAATTGAAATAATATAGTATATATTCTTTCTAAATCAACTATTGTAACTCAATTTGAACTTTTTAAGCTTCATATATGACACTTATACCATGAACCCATGTTTGAGACTAGTTTTAGTACTAGTCAAAAAACCATAATTTATACAACTTGTGTTTTCAAAATTATGGTGTCTCAGGAACCGGAATTTCTACCATGGTAACTTGTATATGTCTCCTAAAACTATTGAAAATTTCGTAGTCTAAAACTTCACCAAACGAATTTAATAGCGAAAAATCCAAGATGACTCAGTTGATACTACTTTCAGAACTAGTAAAACACCCTAAATTACATAGGATATATATCATAAATTAAAATGATCAAAAACTTGAAATGTTTACCAAAAGTACTTATCTATGTCTATCCAATATCTTGAAAATTTTACAGTTTGAAACTTCACCAAAAAAAAATATAGTGAAATTTCCAAGATGACTCGTTTGAAGGAGAAAACCCTAGGATTGTAGGGTTTGATACCAAATGTTAGAAAAAAGACACCTCAATAGCATGAAAATAGAAGCTAAGAAACTCCACATCTTGAAAAGTAGATATAAGAATGAAATATAATCATGTTCGAGGGTGCAACCTCCTTTTACAATAGATCAAATGTACAAGATGAGATGATTCTA
>JZKD02S0273198.1:268052-286041 GCA_000966675.3 Picea glauca
AATAATTTTACAAGGTTAAAATATACATTTGGTATAAGAACTTTGTTGGCTTCAGGGGGATGTCTTTGTGGTCAAGGGTTTGGCTCAGGACTATGATAAGCCTTGTTACAGTGGGATATCTGCAGTATTGATTCTTCAGGTGAAGATAAATGGCGAGCAGTTCGAAAATGGAGATCGAGAAGTTTAATGGGAAAAGTTTTGAGTTGTGGAAGCTCAATATGGAAGATCTGTTCATGGACAGAGATCAATGGATCACGATGGATCCAGGTACTTCACCTACAGGAACTTCAGCAGATGACTAGAAAAAGTTGGATCAGAAGGCGAAGAGCACAATCTAATTGTGTCTCTCAGATTCAATATTACTGAATGTGTCAGAGGAAGCTACAAACAAGAATTTATGGGATAAGTTGGGGAAGTTGTACCACTCTAAGTCCCTAGTAAATAAATTATTCCTGAGAAAGAAGCTATATAACATAAGAATGAGAGATGGAGACTCGGTGGCAGAGCATTTGAATGCCTTCAATATTGTGGTAAGTCAGTTAGTATCTGTTGAGATTAAAATTTCAAATGAAGATGAGTGTATCAGTTTATTGTGCTCTTTACCAGACTCATGGGATAGTTTAGTTGTGGCCATAGGTAGTAATACAAGTGTCTTTAAGTTTGATGAAGTGGTCTCATCCTTGTTGTCAGAGGAGATGAGATGGAAGAACATGAAAGGACAGAGCACATATGCATTATTTGCAAGAGGACACTCCCAGGAAAGAAATAGATCTAAGTCCTCAAGTGGGAGATCTAAGTATAAGGGTATATCTAAATCTCTCGAAAAGTTTGTAAAGGTATGTTGAAGATGTGGGAAAAAAGGGCACTACAAGAAGGAGTGTAGATCCAAAGTTGATAAAAAGAAGGGATCTGAAGAAGCTCCTTCTACAGAAGAAAATACCTCCAAGGAAGAAGGAGGGGATGTGTACTTGGCTTCTTCAAGCACACATGCAGATCATGAGGCATGTTTGGTTGACGCAAGTGTATCCTTTCATATGACTCCCCATAGGGATTGGTTCTGTGAATATGAAGGGTATGATGGAGGTAATGTTTTCCTCGGTGATGACTCGACAACTAGAATCATAGGACGAGGAAAAGTCAAGTTGAGGCTCATAGATGGAAGGATTAGAAAACTAACTGGTGTTCTACACATCCCAGGATAGGATAGAAATTTGATTTTTGTAAGAAAAATGGACAATGTAGGGGTAAAAACAATATTTGAAAAGGAAACATGTAGGATGGTTTGAGGAGCAATGGTGTTGCTCAAGGGTGTTTAGTTTGGAACTCTGTATAAGCTATAAGGAAGCACTATTAGTGATGGGTGTAATAGTTCCATTGTTCCTGATATTGGATTTGAAGAAGAAAGAACTCCTACAGTCTCTAGAGAAAAGGTTATGATGTGGCATCAAAGACTGGGGCATATCAGAGAGAAGGGTCTTCGACTACTACATGGTAAAGGTATGGTTGAAGGAATTTCTAACTTCTCTCTTGATTTTGATTTCTATGAACATTGTGTATATGGGAAGCAGAATCGAGTAAGATTCCCCTCTGGTGCAACGAGGGCATAAGTAATTTTGCAGCTAGTTCATAGTGATGTGTTTGGACCTGTGTTGATTCCATCATTGGGAAAATCTATGTACTATGCCTCATTTATAGATGACTTCTCAAGGAATACTTGGATATGTTTCCTCAAGAAGAAATATGAAGTCTTTGACATGTTTAAAGAGTTTAAGGCTCTTGTTGAGCATCAAACAAAGAAAATAATTAAGGTGTTAAGGACAAATAATGGTGGAGAGTTATTTGAGAACAAATTTGAAGAATTCTATAAAAAGTGTGGTATAGCAAGGAACAAGACTACTCCATATACACCTCAGTAGAATGGAGTTGTAGAAAGGATGAACATGACATTGATGTAAAAAGCAAGGTGCATGCTTAGTGATGTCAGGTTAGGGAAAGAATTTTGGGTAGAGGCAGTGGGTACTTCATGTTACATGGTCAACAGATCACCCTCATCATTGTTGGATGAAAATAATCCACAAGAGGTATGGACTAGTAAGAAACCTTCTCTCACACATCTCAAGGTATTTGGTTGTGAGGCATGTGTTCATGTTCCAAAGGAAAACACGAGTAAGCTAGATAAGAAGGTTGAAAAGAATCCTTCAAAATGTCAAGGAAAATGTCCATTGATGTTGTGAACAATGTAATTCCTACAATGGTGGGAAAGATATTGTTCATATTAGAAATGGAATTTGGTTTGTAGTCCTAAAGTTGATTGATGGTGACAATCTTCCCTTCATGGAGAAATTTCACAGTGTAGAATACCGATGAATAAAATCCTGCATATATTGAAACTTGGGTGTTTATGGACAATGTTGTGTATAATGTCCATAAACCCCACAAAGGGAATAAGGAGAGTTTGTCTTGGTCTAACTATTATTTCCTTGCTTGGGTGGTTTTTTGTTTTCCATAACCTTGTTCAATTGACTAGGTTAAGTGCCCCCTGTCCCTAAGTCTAGCTCAGGTAATTGGGATTGATTTTACCTTACTTCCTCTTGAGTCCTTTATTTTGTTGTTTTTTAAGGGGTTGGTTGCAAGTTTCTATTTTCTAAACATAATCATGGAACTATTGAGGAGGAGAAGGTTGAACTAAATTGATGTTGGCAAGGATTGGAACATTATTAGGGACCAAGGATCCTTGATAAGATGTAGGCACGTGTGGTGCACCTCAAGGATAGTCGTTATACTAGTTAGGGGAAGGTAGTCCTCCATAAGTATTGTGGGGGGGTATGTATGAGTTACTCACCCCTTGTTATCCATAGTAAGGTAGATTTGAATAGTATTAGGGGATAGTGGGTCCCCCATAGGATGTGATAGATCCTCCATAATGGTTGTTATAAATTCTAAAGCCTTAGGGGAGAGAAATATGTCCAAAATGATTGGCGACATGAGATACCAACCCTATGTTGTCATCAACAGCATGAGATTCCCCCAACATGGAAGCTTCATAAGAAGGGTGTTGAGGGTCATCTGGAATAATAGTATATAAATATTGAGATTAGGCATATATATGGGGCCAAACGTTTGAGCCTTTAATTTGGCCTCTTCTTCAATTTGGGGCATACTAGTACCCATGTCTTTCGCAATGGTAGGGAGAAGAAACTTCAAGAACTAATACATCAAAAGTGGATCTGTGAGGTTAATTTTGAAAAGGTTGCACCATCAACACCACTCATGGATGTGATATGTGATATGTGATATTTTTTGTGGTTTGATGAGAAGTTTGAGTTCAATATCATAACAGATAGGTAACTGGAAGATAATCAAAAAGATATTAACAATGGACGCAAAGGTGCTATGTCCTAAGGATAATTCAACATACCAATTGATGTCAATACCTATGAGGGTTCATTAAAATATCCAATGTCTAATATTATTCTATGATTATATTGGAGGAGCACCACAATTGAAAGGTCATTGTGTGGTTGGATGGGTCCTTGTTATCTTTTCCTTCAAACTTGGGGATGTCTGACAACAACTTGGTAGGCATAGGAGGTCAAGATATACTATGAAGTATGGGATCATTGAGAGTGTTTAGTCTCAAGTGGTTCAAAATAATAAAGGTTTCAGGGTAGAAAAACACCAAGCCTCCAAGGTCACAACCATCACTAGCCCTAAAGGGTCCATCGACCCACCCATATATTCATTCAATGCAACAAGGGAGCATAAGTCGTATAGATCACACTCCTCCACCATTATTTCATTCTCATAATAAGGAAATGATTGTTGACATTGAAGGCCAATTGAAGTGGCCTTGACAATATGATTTAGGTGAATGGTTGATTATGTGCTAGACTACTCTAACGAATAACATTTTTTGTGCTCTCAATGATCTGGAGGATAATGAGGTTGAGGTGTGATATTTAATAGGTTTCTAATGAAAGTGAAATCATGAAATGTCCAAATATTAAGTGACCCTAACAGAAAACATATCATCCACCAAATGTTGAATTAAATCAAATGGGTGGATATTTTGCATTTGCAAGCCAAAATTGCATAATTTTTGCTATGTATGACCCTATATGTGATTCGCACAGCTAAAAAACATGTGTATTCTAATCATTTTTAAGGGAAATTTGGTGTTGCTACGTTGATTTCCCCTTAAATTACCATACTTTTTTTTGATTGGGTGATAGACTCGACATAAAGAATGGTATATATTTCTCTTAACCTATATCGTCAAATCTTAGTCTTGGCCAACATCTATGTTCCCAATGACATTGGAGAAAGATAAACCTTTTGGTGTTGGATGTTGTTGGTGCTACACGCAGTTTGTAAGACCCTAGGTTAAAGTTATCTTTAACCAACAAAACCCACCATACACCAGCCCTTTCGGCATCACCTTCTTGTGCAAATGAATTCTCACCGGAGGTATCTATTGGGACTGCAAGAACAAGATTTCTGCAGTAGTGAGGGAATGGGAGGTGACCATTCTATTCATTCTTCCTTATTAGCTCCATGTGTGTGATTATGTACTTGTTCTCTATTACCACTTAGTGATTTCATATTCATATCATCATTTGATTCCAGTTTACCACATAACTCGTTATTGTAACAGTCATGATTATTGTGTAATGATTATGCATAACACAGATCTAATATAATAAGCATAAAACGGAATCCATGAAAAATCATATAACAGGCATGTAACACAATATTTAACATGGATCACCCAACTCTGGGCTATGTCCACAATGGTTCGATTCTTTATTATGCATTTTTCAACTGCTTCTGGCTTGTGCACTGCGCTTACAAAGATATGCCATGATTATCTTTCTCCTCTCCTAGCCTAGTCGCTCTGCAGTGAAATCCTCTCTCTTTGCATCCTCTCTTACATTCAAACATAGATTCCTCTCATTTACATACTAGAACAAATAATCAGGAACAAGAACCCGATCACTTGAGGAGGAACAACAACCCAAGAACCACAAAATAACAACAACCAGCTAACCAACCAACCAACTAGCCAACCCCTGTTCTCCCAACCCGTTACATATTTATATATACAATCTAGGGATTAAAATCCTACTTGGTTCTTACCATAAAACCCTATTACAAGGTATGAGTACTCCAGTTAACTAGTTGTTCATCTACTCTCACTTTCTTTTTTTTTGCATGTTGCTTTTCTTTTGTTCTTCCTACTTTTTTGCATCCTTCCATCTTTAGCATATCGAGATTTCATCCTTCCTTTTCACTTTCTTCCTTCTCCTACTTTATTCTCCACTTTATTCTCTTTTTATGCACGTTGTACTTCTGGATGCACTTCCACTACTCATTGTCCTCCTGGATGTGCCTCAGTTGTGCACTCCCTAGTCCTCCTTCTTCTTTGGAACACTTCTTCTATACTTAGGATTTTTACCAAAATTATAGCCCAAAACTATCTGTCTAATAGGCCCCCAACACTCACCTGTGGCTCGTCCCGAGCCACTCAGGCATGTTGCCTACTCTTCCATGTCGCAATGAAATTTTGGGAGGGTACCTTTTCTACCTCCACTTCCTTCAAGATTGTTTCCTTTGTTTTTGCAATCTCTTCGGCCCCCTACGTAGTCAAGGTTGTAATTTTCTCTTCTGCTTCATAGGTTGTTTGTTTAACCTTGCCCTGTGCAATGGCTAGTTCATCGATTTCCCTCACTGCTTCTTCCTACATTGGCCCGAGGTGTTTTTGAAGGACCTTCTATTGATCCCTCATATTCTCCTGAATGTCTGGAACTTTTACTTAATCGAATTGGAGACGAAAGTTTCATATACTTTTCTCTACACTCTATTGAGTTGCTTCATCCTAGAAAATGAAAGTTGTACCTAATCTGGCATATCTTATATCTTAACAAGTTCATCTCCTTCAAAAGGTGGTTTTGGCTTCAATGCAGGGATATGGACTTCCTCATAACCCTTCCTCGTGGTCCTATATGAACCCGAAGATATCTCACACCTCTTGTTTTTCATCAACAAACCTCCTTGATGGAATGAAATGCTCTCAAGATCTAGCATATGTCCATGTCCCTTTAACTAACTATTCTCTAGAGCACCACCGCCACCCTCTCAATTATTTTCCCTCATACTGCCAATATTTCATGATTTCTGGTGGATTTTACCATTTAATATTATACGACATCTTTATGACCTACAATTTTTGCTTTGTAGCCGTCATTTCCGTGATTTAATACTTACAGCGGTCTTGTCATTTCCCAACTGTGAAATGGTTCTTATTTTTTCATATGTGTGCTTCACAATCTTCCTCTTCTGTGTATTATTTGTTGAATTAGCACAGTTCCATTCTTATGCGTGATAACCATTTCTTTTGTGCAATCTCCAATGCCTTGTACTATGTAATCTTTTTCTTTTTTCTATATCTACTTTTTATTTTATTTTCTTCCTTTTTCTACTTTTTATACTTTTTTTGTGTTTTTCCTTCCTACTATAGTACAACTACTATAATACATGTGTTCTGGCACAACCCAAATTACTGCACAANCTAACTATTATTTCCTTGCTTGGGTGGTTTGTTGTTTTCCATAACCTTGTTCAATTGACTAGGTTAAGTGCCCCTTGTCCCTAAGTCTAGCTCAGGTAATTGGGATTGATTTTACCTTATTTCCTCTTGAGTCCTTTATTTTGTTGTTTTTTAAGGGGTTGGTTGCAAGTTTGTATTTTCTAAACATAATCATGGAACTATTGAGGAGGAGAAGGTTGAACAAAATTGATGTTGGCAAGGATTGGAACATTATTAGGGACCAAGGATCCTTGATAAGATGTAGGCACATGTGGTGCACCTCAAGGATATTCGTTATACTAGTTAGGGGAAGGTAATCCTCCATAAGTAGTGTGGGGGGATATGTATGAGTTACTCACCCCTTGTTATCCATAGTAAGGTAGATTTGCATAGTATTGGGGGATAGTGGGTCCCCCATAGGATGTGATAGCTCCTCCATAATGGTTGTTATAAATTCTAAAGCCTTAGGGGAGAGAAATATGTCCAAAATGATTGGCGACATGAGATACCAACCCTATATTGTCATCAACAACATGAGATTCCCCCAACATGGAAGCTTCATAAGAAGGGTGTTGAGGGTCATCTGGAATAATAGTATATAAATATTGAGATTAGGCATATATATGGGGTCAAACGTTTGAGCCTTTAATTTGGCCTCTTCTTCAATTTGGGGCATACTAGTACCCATGTCTTTCGCAATGGTAGGGAGAAGAAACTTCAAGAACTAATACATCAAAAGTGGATCTGTGAGGTTAATTTTGAAAAGGTTGCACCATCAACACCACTCATGGATGTGATATGTGATATGTGATATTTTTTGTGGTTTGATGAGAAGTTTGAGTTCAATATCATAACAGATAGGTAACTGGAAGATAATCAAAAAGATATTAACAATGGACGCAAAGGTGCTATGTCCTAAGGATAATTCAACATACCAATTGATGTCAATACCTATGAGGGTTCATTAAAATATCCAATGTCTAATATTATTCTATGATTATATTGGAGGAGCACCACAATTGAAAGGTCATTGTGTGGTTGGATGGGTCCTTGTTATCTTTTCCTTCAAACTTGGGGATGTCTGACAACAACTTGGTAGGCATAGGAGGTCAAGATATACTATGAAGTATGGGATCATTGAGAGTGTTTAGTCTCAAGTGGTTCAAAATAATAAAGGTTTCAGGGTAGAAAAACACCAAGCCTCCAAGGTCACAACCATCACTAGCCCTAAAGGGTCCATCGACCCACCCATATATTCATTCAATGCAACAAGGGAGCATAAGTCGTATAGATCACACTCCTCCACCATTATTTCATTCTCATAATAAGGAAATGATTGTTGACATTGAAGGCCAATTGAAGTGGCCTTGACAATATGATTTAGGTGAATGGTTGATTATGTGCTAGACTACTCTAACGAATAACATTTTTTGTGCTCTCAATGATCTGGAGGATAATGAGGTTGAGGTGTGATATTTAATAGGTTTCTAATGAAAGTGAAATCATGAAATGTCCAAATATTAAGTGACCCTAACAGAAAACATATCATCCACCAAATGTTGAATTAAATCAAATGGGTGGATATTTTGCATTTGCAAGCCAAAATTGCATAATTTTTGCTATGTATGACCCTATATGTGATTCGCACAGCTAAAAAACATGTGTATTCTAATCATTTTTAAGGGAAATTTGGTGTTGCTACGTTGATTTCCCCTTAAATTACCATACTTTTTTTTGATTGGGTGATAGACTCGACATAAAGAATGGTATATATTTCTCTTAACCTATATCGTCAAATCTTAGTCTTGGCCAACATCTATGTTCCCAATGACATTGGAGAAAGATAAACCTTTTGGTGTTGGATGTTGTTGGTGCTACACGCAGTTTGTAAGACCCTAGGTTAAAGTTATCTTTAACCAACAAAACCCACCATACACCAGCCCTTTCGGCATCACCTTCTTGTGCAAATGAATTCTCACCGGAGGTATCTATTGGGACTGCAAGAACAAGATTTCTGCAGTAGTGAGGGAATGGGAGGTGACCATTCTATTCATTCTTCCTTATTAGCTCCATGTGTGTGATTATGTACTTGTTCTCTATTACCACTTAGTGATTTCATATTCATATCATCATTTGATTCCAGTTTACCACATAACTCGTTATTGTAACAGTCATGATTATTGTGTAATGATTATGCATAACACAGATCTAATATAATAAGCATAAAACGGAATCCATGAAAAATCATATAACAGGCATGTAACACAATATTTAACATGGATCACCCAACTCTGGGCTATGTCCACAATGGTTCGATTCTTTATTATGCATTTTTCAACTGCTTCTGGCTTGTGCACTGCGCTTACAAAGATATGCCATGATTATCTTTCTCCTCTCCTAGCCTAGTCGCTCTGCAGTGAAATCCTCTCTCTTTGCATCCTCTCTTACATTCAAACATAGATTCCTCTCATTTACATACTAGAACAAATAATCAGGAACAAGAACCCGATCACTTGAGGAGGAACAACAACCCAAGAACCACAAAATAACAACAACCAGCTAACCAACCAACCAACTAGCCAACCCCTGTTCTCCCAACCCGTTACATATTTATATATACAATCTAGGGATTAAAATCCTACTTGGTTCTTACCATAAAACCCTATTACAAGGTATGAGTACTCCAGTTAACTAGTTGTTCATCTACTCTCACTTTCTTTTTTTTTGCATGTTGCTTTTCTTTTGTTCTTCCTACTTTTTTGCATCCTTCCATCTTTAGCATATCGAGATTTCATCCTTCCTTTTCACTTTCTTCCTTCTCCTACTTTATTCTCCACTTTATTCTCTTTTTATGCACGTTGTACTTCTGGATGCACTTCCACTACTCATTGTCCTCCTGGATGTGCCTCAGTTGTGCACTCCCTAGTCCTCCTTCTTCTTTGGAACACTTCTTCTATACTTAGGATTTTTACCAAAATTATAGCCCAAAACTATCTGTCTAATAGGCCCCCAACACTCACCTGTGGCTCGTCCCGAGCCACTCAGGCATGTTGCCTACTCTTCCATGTCGCAATGAAATTTTGGGAGGGTACCTTTTCTACCTCCACTTCCTTCAAGATTGTTTCCTTTGTTTTTGCAATCTCTTCGGCCCCCTACGTAGTCAAGGTTGTAATTTTCTCTTCTGCTTCATAGGTTGTTTGTTTAACCTTGCCCTGTGCAATGGCTAGTTCATCGATTTCCCTCACTGCTTCTTCCTACATTGGCCCGAGGTGTTTTTGAAGGACCTTCTATTGATCCCTCATATTCTCCTGAATGTCTGGAACTTTTACTTAATCGAATTGGAGACGAAAGTTTCATATACTTTTCTCTACACTCTATTGAGTTGCTTCATCCTAGAAAATGAAAGTTGTACCTAATCTGGCATATCTTATATCTTAACAAGTTCATCTCCTTCAAAAGGTGGTTTTGGCTTCAATGCAGGGATATGGACTTCCTCATAACCCTTCCTCGTGGTCCTATATGAACCCGAAGATATCTCACACCTCTTGTTTTTCATCAACAAACCTCCTTGATGGAATGAAATGCTCTCAAGATCTAGCATATGTCCATGTCCCTTTAACTAACTATTCTCTAGAGCACCACCGCCACCCTCTCAATTATTTTCCCTCATACTGCCAATATTTCATGATTTCTGGTGGATTTTACCATTTAATATTATACGACATCTTTATGACCTACAATTTTTGCTTTGTAGCCGTCATTTCCGTGATTTAATACTTACAGCGGTCTTGTCATTTCCCAACTGTGAAATGGTTCTTATTTTTTCATATGTGTGCTTCACAATCTTCCTCTTCTGTGTATTATTTGTTGAATTAGCACAGTTCCATTCTTATGCGTGATAACCATTTCTTTTGTGCAATCTCCAATGCCTTGTACTATGTAATCTTTTTCTTTTTTCTATATCTACTTTTTATTTTATTTTCTTCCTTTTTCTACTTTTTATACTTTTTTTGTGTTTTTCCTTCCTACTATAGTACAACTACTATAATACATGTGTTCTGGCACAACCCAAATTACTGCACAAGCTGTCGGTCGTCTCTATAGAGTTTGAACCGACTTTCATTCACCATTTCTCCAATGACTTCTCCATTCATGGTTTCCAACTATGCAACACCTATCTATATTTCATGATGAATCACATAGGGTCCTAACCAGTGCATTATAAACTTTCTTGGATGTTGAATGAACTTGTTGGCATAGAGTAATACCAAATCTTCCACTTGAAACTTTTTTTGTTTGATGTGTCGATCATGCCAAGCCTTCTCTCTATCCTTCTAAACTTGTTGATGGAAACCTGCAACAAACCGATCTTCCTCAAGCTGTACAAATTGTGCCAATCTCTCCTATATTGTGATAGAGTCTGATAGCTCAGTGATCATTGCAATGTGAAGGCTAGGTAGAATGAACTCCATTGGCATATTTTCTTCCTTCCCATAGACCAATCTGAAAGGTGTTTGGCATGTCAACNCAAACGTTTGAGCCTTTAATTTGGCCTCTTCTTCAATTTGGGGCATACTAGTACCCATGTCTTTCGCAATGGTAGGGAGAAGAAACTTCAAGAACTAATACATCAAAAGTGGATCTGTGAGGTTAATTTTGAAAAGGTTGCACCATCAACACCACTCATGGATGTGATATGTGATATGTGATATTTTTTGTGGTTTGATGAGAAGTTTGAGTTCAATATCATAACAGATAGGTAACTGGAAGATAATCAAAAAGATATTAACAATGGACGCAAAGGTGCTATGTCCTAAGGATAATTCAACATACCAATTGATGTCAATACCTATGAGGGTTCATTAAAATATCCAATGTCTAATATTATTCTATGATTATATTGGAGGAGCACCACAATTGAAAGGTCATTGTGTGGTTGGATGGGTCCTTGTTATCTTTTCCTTCAAACTTGGGGATGTCTGACAACAACTTGGTAGGCATAGGAGGTCAAGATATACTATGAAGTATGGGATCATTGAGAGTGTTTAGTCTCAAGTGGTTCAAAATAATAAAGGTTTCAGGGTAGAAAAACACCAAGCCTCCAAGGTCACAACCATCACTAGCCCTAAAGGGTCCATCGACCCACCCATATATTCATTCAATGCAACAAGGGAGCATAAGTCGTATAGATCACACTCCTCCACCATTATTTCATTCTCATAATAAGGAAATGATTGTTGACATTGAAGGCCAATTGAAGTGGCCTTGACAATATGATTTAGGTGAATGGTTGATTATGTGCTAGACTACTCTAACGAATAACATTTTTTGTGCTCTCAATGATCTGGAGGATAATGAGGTTGAGGTGTGATATTTAATAGGTTTCTAATGAAAGTGAAATCATGAAATGTCCAAATATTAAGTGACCCTAACAGAAAACATATCATCCACCAAATGTTGAATTAAATCAAATGGGTGGATATTTTGCATTTGCAAGCCAAAATTGCATAATTTTTGCTATGTATGACCCTATATGTGATTCGCACAGCTAAAAAACATGTGTATTCTAATCATTTTTAAGGGAAATTTGGTGTTGCTACGTTGATTTCCCCTTAAATTACCATACTTTTTTTTGATTGGGTGATAGACTCGACATAAAGAATGGTATATATTTCTCTTAACCTATATCGTCAAATCTTAGTCTTGGCCAACATCTATGTTCCCAATGACATTGGAGAAAGATAAACCTTTTGGTGTTGGATGTTGTTGGTGCTACACGCAGTTTGTAAGACCCTAGGTTAAAGTTATCTTTAACCAACAAAACCCACCATACACCAGCCCTTTCGGCATCACCTTCTTGTGCAAATGAATTCTCACCGGAGGTATCTATTGGGACTGCAAGAACAAGATTTCTGCAGTAGTGAGGGAATGGGAGGTGACCATTCTATTCATTCTTCCTTATTAGCTCCATGTGTGTGATTATGTACTTGTTCTCTATTACCACTTAGTGATTTCATATTCATATCATCATTTGATTCCAGTTTACCACATAACTCGTTATTGTAACAGTCATGATTATTGTGTAATGATTATGCATAACACAGATCTAATATAATAAGCATAAAACGGAATCCATGAAAAATCATATAACAGGCATGTAACACAATATTTAACATGGATCACCCAACTCTGGGCTATGTCCACAATGGTTCGATTCTTTATTATGCATTTTTCAACTGCTTCTGGCTTGTGCACTGCGCTTACAAAGATATGCCATGATTATCTTTCTCCTCTCCTAGCCTAGTCGCTCTGCAGTGAAATCCTCTCTCTTTGCATCCTCTCTTACATTCAAACATAGATTCCTCTCATTTACATACTAGAACAAATAATCAGGAACAAGAACCCGATCACTTGAGGAGGAACAACAACCCAAGAACCACAAAATAACAACAACCAGCTAACCAACCAACCAACTAGCCAACCCCTGTTCTCCCAACCCGTTACATATTTATATATACAATCTAGGGATTAAAATCCTACTTGGTTCTTACCATAAAACCCTATTACAAGGTATGAGTACTCCAGTTAACTAGTTGTTCATCTACTCTCACTTTCTTTTTTTTTGCATGTTGCTTTTCTTTTGTTCTTCCTACTTTTTTGCATCCTTCCATCTTTAGCATATCGAGATTTCATCCTTCCTTTTCACTTTCTTCCTTCTCCTACTTTATTCTCCACTTTATTCTCTTTTTATGCACGTTGTACTTCTGGATGCACTTCCACTACTCATTGTCCTCCTGGATGTGCCTCAGTTGTGCACTCCCTAGTCCTCCTTCTTCTTTGGAACACTTCTTCTATACTTAGGATTTTTACCAAAATTATAGCCCAAAACTATCTGTCTAATAGGCCCCCAACACTCACCTGTGGCTCGTCCCGAGCCACTCAGGCATGTTGCCTACTCTTCCATGTCGCAATGAAATTTTGGGAGGGTACCTTTTCTACCTCCACTTCCTTCAAGATTGTTTCCTTTGTTTTTGCAATCTCTTCGGCCCCCTACGTAGTCAAGGTTGTAATTTTCTCTTCTGCTTCATAGGTTGTTTGTTTAACCTTGCCCTGTGCAATGGCTAGTTCATCGATTTCCCTCACTGCTTCTTCCTACATTGGCCCGAGGTGTTTTTGAAGGACCTTCTATTGATCCCTCATATTCTCCTGAATGTCTGGAACTTTTACTTAATCGAATTGGAGACGAAAGTTTCATATACTTTTCTCTACACTCTATTGAGTTGCTTCATCCTAGAAAATGAAAGTTGTACCTAATCTGGCATATCTTATATCTTAACAAGTTCATCTCCTTCAAAAGGTGGTTTTGGCTTCAATGCAGGGATATGGACTTCCTCATAACCCTTCCTCGTGGTCCTATATGAACCCGAAGATATCTCACACCTCTTGTTTTTCATCAACAAACCTCCTTGATGGAATGAAATGCTCTCAAGATCTAGCATATGTCCATGTCCCTTTAACTAACTATTCTCTAGAGCACCACCGCCACCCTCTCAATTATTTTCCCTCATACTGCCAATATTTCATGATTTCTGGTGGATTTTACCATTTAATATTATACGACATCTTTATGACCTACAATTTTTGCTTTGTAGCCGTCATTTCCGTGATTTAATACTTACAGCGGTCTTGTCATTTCCCAACTGTGAAATGGTTCTTATTTTTTCATATGTGTGCTTCACAATCTTCCTCTTCTGTGTATTATTTGTTGAATTAGCACAGTTCCATTCTTATGCGTGATAACCATTTCTTTTGTGCAATCTCCAATGCCTTGTACTATGTAATCTTTTTCTTTTTTCTATATCTACTTTTTATTTTATTTTCTTCCTTTTTCTACTTTTTATACTTTTTTTGTGTTTTTCCTTCCTACTATAGTACAACTACTATAATACATGTGTTCTGGCACAACCCAAATTACTGCACAAACTGTCGGTCGTCTCTATAGAGTTTGAACCGACTTTCATTCGCCATTTCTCCAATGACTTCTCCATTCATGGTTTCCAACTGTGCAACACCTATCTATATTTCATGATGAATCACATAGGGTCCTAACCAGTGCATTATAAAATTTCTTGGATGTTGAATGAACTTGTTGGCATAGAGTAATACCAAATCTTCCACTTGAAACTTTTTTTGTTTGACGTGTCGATCATGCCAAGCCTTCTCTCTATCCTTCTAAACTTGTTGATGGAAACCTGCGACAAACCGATCTTCCTCAAGCTGTACAAATTGTGCCAATCTCTCCTATATTGTGATAGAGTCTGATAGCTCAGCGATCATTGCAATGTGAAGGCTAGGTAGAATGAAATCCATTGGTATATTTTCTTCCTTCCCATAGACCAATCTGAAAGGTGTTTGGCATGTCAACTTTTTACTTGTAGTCATGTAAGTTGATAACACTGCAGGAACTCTTAAGTCCCAATCGTCTCTCCCTATGTTGCAATTTTTTGTCAAAGAATTCTCCAAGATTTTATTGAAATATTCCACTGTTCCATTGGCCTCAGGATAATATGGGGTACTCTTCTGATGATGAATTTGGAAATCCTCGGTCAATGTTTCAATTGTCTTTTTCAGAAAGTGTGTTCCTTGATCACTGAGTAATATGCATGAACATCCAAACCTTGTGACTATATTCTCAAACAAAAACGTCGAAGTAGTATCTACAATGCAATCTGTAACTAGGGTTTCTTCTACCCATATTGTCAAATACTTCATCATGGTGATGATGTACCTTGCCCCTGATATTATTGTTTGTGGATTGATTGGCCCTACAAAGTCTATGGCCCATTTATCAAATGTTTGCAATGTAACTTGTGGATTTAAAGGCATTTCATCCCTCCTAGATGGATTTCCCACTCTTTGGCATACATCACATGACTGACAATATTCCTTAGCGTCTTTGTGAAGTGTAGGCCACCAAAGCCCTGTGAACAAAATATTTTGTGCAGTTTCTCTCCCTACATAATGTCCTCTTGCAATCCCGTCATGTGCTTCTTCTAGTATAATTGGTCTTTTGTGTTCCAACACACAGCGTCTCAATATTCCATTTCCACCCAACTTGTATAAATTCCCTGTAATCAATTGATAATCTGCTACTTTCACTACCAGTTGTTTCTTTTGCACCAATGCCATCTTTGATGGAGCCATGCTTGTACTTATAAACTATACGATGTCCGAGAAGTAATCATCCACCATTTTTACTGCAAATAGTTGTGCTTTTGGTAAGCTATCATCTAAATTGCCTACATCTTTTCCTGATAGTATGAGTGATAGATGATCTAGTCATGCATTCAACTTCCCCAATTTTACTACAACCTCAATATCGTATTCGTGGAAAAATAGTACCCATCTACATATTCTCCCCCCCAACGCTAGCTTGCTCACTGAGTATTTTAATGCAGAGTTCTCTGTATACATCTTAAAATGAGACCTCGATAAATAATGTTTGAACTTTTGTATTGTATAGACCATTTCCAATCCTTCTCGTTCCATGGTAGTATAATTCTTCTATGTTATGGACAGCTTCCTACTTGCAAATGAAATTGGGTGATCTATGTATTCCTCCCCTGGTTGAGATAGTACTATTCCCAATGCTATGGATGATGCATATACATGTACATGGAACTCTTTGTTCCATTCTAGAAATATCAAAATCGGTGCAGTCACTAGTTTTTGTTTTAAGGTGTCCAACCCCTTTTGACAGTGTTTGTTCCATTGAAACTTTGCTTCCTTCTTCGGCAACTTTTTCATCGGTGTTGTGATATGTTCATATCCCTTAATAAACTTTCTATAATAGCTTGTATGACCCAAGATTTCCCTTAGTTGTCTAACCAATGTAGGTGGTTCTAACTCCAGAATTACTACGATATTGGAAGGATCTACTAGTAATCCCTTCTTTCATACTACATGTCCCAACAAAATTCCAAATGGTGCACAAAAAATACACTTCTTTGGGTTCATCTAAATATGACACTTTCTACACCTATCCAACATCAGCCTGATTACTTCTATGTGATCCTTCAGTAGACTGAACATAGTCCAATAATCTAAGTATACTTCAAGGAACTTATGAATAAATTCCTTGAGTGTTGCTACCACAACTCTGGAAAATACCACCAAGGCATTCTTCAGTCCAAGGGGCATTACTATATACTGATAACTCCCCCACTATGTCACAAAAGTAGTCTTGTGTCGGTCTTCCTCGACAATCTTTATCTGATGATACCCTAAGAATCCATCTGTGAAAGAGTAAGTTTATTTTCCTCCTATGTTCTCCAATACCCCATCTATGAATGGTGTTGGAAATGGGTCATGTAAACACACGCCATTCATATTTCTCATATCCACACAGATCATGATCCCTCCTATCTTCTTGTCTAGTACTACCATTGGACTGATTCACTCGGATTCTTCCGTTGGTTCAATAATTCATGCATTCAACATCCTTTATATTTCATCTTTCACCTTCTCTTTGTACTTTGGATTTAACCTGTAAGGCCTCTATCAAACTGGCTTAGCACTTGGTTTCAGTGGAATCTTCATCTCACCTAAGTCTCTAGGTATCCCTTTCATCTATGAAAATGTCGTCGAGAATAGGTCTTGATATTCTCACAGTAAGCCTACAATATTCTCTACTATCTCATCACTCCAATAATATCCTATCAGCGCAAACTTGTGATTCTGTGTCATCCCAATGTTTACCTTTCATGTCTTTATAGGCTATGTGTATGTGGTGGACTCAATCACTGGCCCTTCTACTAATTGTTCTCCTTATGTTTTAGGTACTTGTACATTCCTGGGATCTTCCTCATCATGTTCTTCCTTAGCCACATTGTAGCATTCCAATAATTCATGGACAGTTATATCGGATTTGTGTGTACTGCATGTTGATACCACCTCCATCGGCCCTTATTGTGAGAAGATATTAGTTTGAATAGAATGTAGTGTTGAATCTATGGTTGGGGATTCATATTCAAATGTAAATGTGACTTTGAACCTCTAAACCATCTCTTCCCATTGTGTTGTCTCCCTGCACATTTCCAATTCCAAATAACAGTTCTTCATAATTGTGTCTAGTGTGTGTATAAATATATGCATTCATTATATCTCTGGTACTAAACTCCATATATCCCTGCACTTCTCAACATGACCTATTCGATCACTCTCTCCTTTATACTTCCTCACAATGTTTTCTACCTCAGTACCAAACCTTACTTGCATGAGTCTTCTCCATTGTGACTAGTCTTTCATCCCCTCTCTGTGTGCAGCCCACCATCTCGCTAGAGTCGCTTTTAGGGAAAATCTAGTGCTAACATCCTTTTTTGTGCGGGTACATGCAACTCAAAT
>JZKD02S0273198.1:301419-312892 GCA_000966675.3 Picea glauca
GATCAGAACTGTCAGGAAACCTGCGATGTCAAAACTACAATCCAGAGGTTTAGTGATGCCATTATATTGTTAGAGAAACCCATAAATGACTATACCTTATAAAAAATGGAAATTTGTAAATAGTAATATAATGAAAATTCTATTTACCATTTCATTTTGCACAAGGATTTGGAGCAGTGGAGATTCTCATTTTGGAGGTAGATCTTGTTTCGCTTGATACCGGAGCTACGGTTGATCGTTTCTCTCGCCATTTGGACCAGGTAGATGTCCATCTCTGCTTCTTTCAAACACATGGTTTAATATTCATTTTTATAGCAGCATTTAATTTAAAAGATGAAGCCCTAAGTCGCCCCAAAAAGATCAAATCGACCTCTTTTAGAAGTGATGGGAATTAGATACTCTTTGTGCAAAAATGTTTTGGAAAGTGATGGCCATCATGCCAACGCCTTAATACCTAAGTGGATGGGTCATTTTTGTCAAAGAACCCATGAGAAATCCTCACATATGCCCACGCAGCCATAATAGAAATCATTTTTATTTAAAAACGTTTTAATTGTTGTGTGATGATTGTTAAATGGAAAAGAGAGGGTCTGGTGATTATAAAAGAGGGTGTGGTCTTTTTAAACAATGTGGGCATTTGATTTCATGTTTTAAATTGCTTTTAAAAATTGTCGAAATTGCCAAAACGTTGAAATAATGAAATTATTTATTTTTTTGTTTTGTAGGTGATTTTGGCGACCATGATCGAGTGGGAAGAACGAGAACATGAGATGGATGACTTAGCTGCCTTGCGGAGTCCTCGCATGCGGGCCGCATTAAGATCTTGTGGCTTACTAAAGTTCTTCAAATTGAAAAAAATGAAGAAGGAGATTTTATTGCTTGAACACATGATCGGCTTATGGGATGTCGCGGAGCAAGGATTCCGGATTGGCACATAGCTTCTAACCATCGAGTTGGAAGACGTGTATTTCTTGACTGGTCTCTCGAAAAGAGGGGTTCCCATATCTTTTTCCGAGCAGAGGGCGCTACCTGAGCAAGTGGACGTGTATCTGGCACGTCACTGTGTCCTAGGAGCAAGACTGGTAGGGGGTAGAATCCCTATCAAGGATATCTGAGAGCTACCCCTCCAATCCATTTTGTTTGCCATCACGAGCATGACGGGTAGTACTAGCGCACATCTGGCGTCAAGATCACAGGTGGCTTATGGCATGCAGTGCTTGGAACCAACACTGTTCAACTGGAGTGCAGGGTTCCTTCGAAATCTGAAGGAATAGGTTTCGCGGTGCAGGATGGGACAGAAACAGTTCGGATACGGTTCTTTTCTGGTCTCATTTTTCTTAGAGCGCATCCCCCAGATGCAGCCTCAGATAGCACTGCTAGTGCGACCAGTGAATGAACCAAGGATGGAGAGGTGGACTAGTCTGTCTCCGAGGCTAGTAGTGGAGTCAGAGTTCTGTTTCACTGGCGATTTCTTCGCTTGGCTGAGACAGCAGTATCTCTGGATAGAGGACTTCCCGTATGTTGAGGTGGATTTCTGCAGGAGCATGGATTTGATTTTACCCGCAGGGGAAGATTGGGATGCTTCAGGTAAGAGACTGAGCAACACCTTGTCTAGTTTTGTTTTTTAAGTTTTTTAATGTATATATATTTTTTTGGGTATGTAGAAGAGTTTTTAACAGATGTATTTTTTTCAACATGCAAACAAGGGAGCAGTGCGCCCGGCCGATATACCGATACCAGGACGTCATGGGGTGTTCCGGTTGTAGCGGATCTGGGAGTACCAGTGATAGGTCTCTGGGAGGTTGAAAGAAACCTCCAAAGCCTCCCGATGGGCATTCCTCCTCTACGGAGGGGAGAAGTGCCTTTACATCTACAGAGGCACACTATGGGAGTACCAGAGAATGTCAATTCTCTACTGAGATGAGTAGTGCACGCGGTGATATGTTGCTCGCAGCACAATGTAGTGCAGGGAGATTAGAGTCTCTCTGGTGATCGTATTTTTTGTATGCCTTGTCAGGCGATGTTTTATGGGTGTAAAGACCCAACATTTTTCTCTTCTACATACTTTTTGATGTAATCAAAACATTTCAGTCACGCCATATATATATATATATACAGTTCCAAGTTTTTACAGTGCCAAATGATTTGTACATGATGATGTTTGTGATGTGTTTTAATTTACTTGTGATGTACAATTTTGCTTTCCTTAAATATTATATGTGGGCGAGATACCGATCCATGATGTAATTAGCTAATGAATCCGAAACATTGTTGAGTTCTCTTGGAATGTGTTTATATTCAATATAATTAAACATTCGTTCAAGACGGTGAACTTGCAGGTGGAGACGTAGAAGGATAGGATTACGGATAGCGTAGATACGGTTAAGTTGATAGACCACGAGTTGGGAGTCTAAGTAAATAATGATACGAGAGATACCTAGGGAGGAGGCTTGGGTTAAAAGGTCGATGACAGCGTGATATTCTGCCATGTTGTTCGTCACTGGTCCTAAGCAAATACCTCCTAAACTCACCACCTCGTCAAATTGGTAAATGACCCATGTTGCCGAAGCAATGTTTCGGGTATGTCGACTAGCACCATCTGCAAACCCGAAAAAGATAGGAAAGGAAGACGTCATATGTGCATGAAAACACAAGCACGGTCATGAGTGGCAAAGGTAAAAATTTGAGCATGCGAAAGAAACAGACACACCAAACTAAAATACAATAATGTACAAAGTACAGATGCTAGGTGATCTAGGCATAGTACTTTTTAAGGTAAATCCCGTTCCGGGGCTCTCCTAGGGAAATTCCATCATGGTCTACTAATTCGTAGGCACCTCTGTGTAGAACACGTTTCACGATGTAAGGACCGTGCCACAGAGGTTATAACTTACCTGGCCCCAATTTGTCATGAGCTTGGTTATAAATGAGGACTAAGTCTCCTTCTGCAAAAGTCCGAGGATGGACAGATTTTTCGTATTGATTTTTAATTCGTTTCTGATGTGCCTCATTGACGAGAGCGGCATCACGACGTGTTTCATCCATCTTGGATAGATATAAGAAACGTTCTTCTTCGACAGAAATATGGGGTAGGAGTTTTACTTTAATTTTGAGAGATGGAATCTCACACTCGATTGGTAAAACGACTTCGATGCCATACACCAACTGGAAAGGAGTAAATACAGTTGTGGTTTTCACGGAAGTGCGATAAGCCCAGAGAGTGGAAAAGAGTTGTAGATGCCACGATATCTTGTTTTCCCCTACCATGTGTTGAATCATGGTTTTCAGGACTTTTTTGATGGCCTCAACTTGTCCGTTGGCCTGAGGATAGTAAGGGGATGAGTTTTCATGGCGAAAACCCAATTTGACATGCAGTTCACTCATCATCTGGTTCTTGAAGTGTGCACCATGATCAGTGACAATGGCATGAGGTACACCAAAATGAGTTATGATATGGTTGAAAAGAAACAGAGTTGCGGTACGACCATCGTTCAGAAAGGTAGGCATAGCCTCAGCCCATTTGGTAAAGTAGTCGACGGCGACGATTATATAACCGTGCCCCCCGGCTGAGGTAGGCTTACATTGCATGAAATTGATACCCCACTTGGCGAAGGGGTCGATAGCGATAATGGGGTGTAGCGTAGTAGGGTGGGTGTGTGCCTTCTTGTTAAAGACTTGGCAGGGTGAGCATTTTTTGACGGCCTCGATACAATCTTTGAAAATCGAGGACCAAAAGTAGCCGGCACGTAGGATTTTTTGGGTTGTGGCCATCCCAGAAAGGTGACCGCTGTAGACACCAAGGTGACAATCGTTCAGAATGCATTCAGCCTCCTCATGAATCAGACATCGTCGAAGGATAGTGTCAATACCACGGCGATACAAGGTGTCGTCGATGATAAGATAACGACGAGAGTGGTGACGAATACGTCGACGCTCTTCACAAGAAATGTTAGGCTGAAAGCATTGGGTTTGGAGGTAAAGGAGGATATCTATGTACCAAGGATCAGAGCTACTGATGAGGAAAATAGATTCATCGAGAAGAGAATCTCTAGGTTCGATGTCTTCATCAGCATGAGGGAGAGCACAGATAAGCTCTGCGAACGGCAGGGACTTTTCGGTTTTGGACTTTGTAAATTCAAGATCGAATTCTTGAAGGATGATGATCCATTTAGAATATTTGCCCCCAAGTACTTGACGTGTCAATACATGGTACATGGGGTTGGAGTCCGCAATCACCGTGGTGGTGCGTAATAAGATGTAATGGCGGAATCTATGGACAGCGATAATGCCTACCAGAGCCAGTTTCTCTACATGTGAATATTGGAGTTCGGGTCAAAATAGACTCTTGCTTAGGTAATAAATCACATGTTCTTCACTGTTGAGGTCCTCCTGAACTAACACCATTGCAATAGTGCAAGTGGAGGCGTCCAAGTAAAGGATGTAGTCCTTTGTATACTCCGGAGGGTGCAACAAAGGTGCGTGGGTCAAGGCGTGCTTGAGAGAATCAAATGATCGTTGGGCGATGTCATCCCAGATGAAAGGGGTGTTTTTCTGCAGTAACTGCATGAATCCTTTAGTTATCTCGGCGTAGTTGCAAATGAAACGACGAAGGAAGTTTGCTTTTCCTTGCAAACTTTGGAGTTGGGTTAAATTGGGGGGCGGGGGTAAGTCCAGAATAGCCTTGATCTTTAAGGGATCCACCTGGATCCCGTCTTTAGAGACAATAAAACTGAGGAGTCGACTGGATTCAACAGAAAAAATGCACTTATGTGGGTTCAAGCGGATACAGTAGAACTGACATCGAAGAAAAATAGCCCGTAAGTGATCGATGTGATCTGATCGATTGGATGAGTGGGTAGGTAAGTCGTCGAGGTAAGGCTCTGTGATATGCTTGATATCGTGGAAAGCGTACGACATGGCTCATTGAAAAGTAGCACCAGCATTTTTTAGACCAAAAGGTAGCTTTCGATAGGCGAAAGTTCCCCATGGGCAGATAAACGTTGTCTTATGTTGATCAGCAAGTAAGATTTCAATCTGGTTATACCCAGAGAAGCCATCCATGAAAGAGAAGATTACGCCCCCAGCGTAATTATCAATGATTTTGTCGATGAAGGGCGTAGGGTAGTTGTCCTTTGGAAAAGCTTCGTGGAGATCCCGATAGTCAACACAAACACAGATGGTTCCTTGTTTTTTGGCAGCCAGAACAAGGTTGGAGACCCATTCTGTCAAAGGGACGGGATAGATAAAGCTAGATTTTAGAAGTTTCTCAACTTCTACCTTTATAGATGCGGTTTTCTTAGGATGAACCGGGCAAAGATTTTTTCGAACAGGTTTCGCACCAGGGTAAGTCTTGATTTCGTGCACGACGATCGAAGGGTTGATCCCTGGCATTTCCTCGTAGCTCCAAGCGAAGACATCGCGAAATTCTTTAAACAAAGCGGTATAAGAAACCACTTCTTCGGGTGTGAAATTAGCACCAAGGTTAATGTTTTCCACGACACCTCTTTGATCGAAATGTCAATAATGATCATGGTAGAGATGTTACCCATATTCCCCTTAGAGAGAGTATCTTGTGTGAGGATAGGAGATTGTGGAGCATCGGTAACATCGGGAGGGAAGACAGAGTGTATGTCTGAGTGAATTTCTTCCAAAGGTGGAAGAAAAGAGGATCGATGATGGTTATCATCCCAAGGTAGATCGTCAATACTAAGCATTTCCATAATAGATTCTTCAGAAGGGAAAATTTGGGAAATGTAATCGATTACAGACGATAGGGAATCCAACCATGAAGGCATCGAGTAGGCATCGGGTGCCAACAAATGTGGGTTGTTCGGAGAGGGAGAGGCAAATTGAATAGCTACGTATGCGGCCTCGGTTGGGATAAGTGGCATAGTGTCACCGAGCACATCGAATTCCAGAGGACTAGGTACAATCCAGGGACCAGATGATTCCAAGGATTGATAAGGCATAGTCGAGATCATGTTAACGGCGGAAATATGATGCGCAGTAGGTGGAAGTGGTGTAGGGAAAGTACCCATAAGAATAGAATCTTTCAATAATCCAACACCAACGCTTTCATACGTAACTGGGTGGTCTCCCAAAAAAGGAATGTTGTTGGTGACAGGGACGCGAGCACCGGGTGTGCAGAAATCAAGATGATCGATAGTGACAGTTTTGCCTTGATGGAGGAATTGTACACATCGAAACACTGACGAAGCGATGATAGTCATAGCATAGAACCAAATTCTTCCAAGTAGTAGGTTGTAATCGAGGGGGGCATCGACCACCTCGACATCAACGGTAACAGTTTTTCCGCCCAACTGAACGGCTAAGGATTGTAACAATCTGTGAGGATTAAAACCTCGTCCATCGAAATCGCTTAACATTGTAGGGGATTTTTTAAGGGCGGGTGAGTTTAAGCCTTTCCAACAAGCTAAAGACATGACACAAGTAGAGGCTCCCTCATCCAAGATAGTTCGGTGGATTTCCTGATTGTGAACAACAACATCGATTTGAAAAGCTAACTGGTGGGAGAGTCGGGGTTGATGATCATCCAAATTAAACATGAGGTTATTTGATGACTCAGGATCAAAATTCCCTATAGCAGCTAAGAGTGTTCTACGTTGGCTGGGACAGTGTTGTAGAACTTCCAAGGTGGACATAGCACACGGTGCTTAAGTCAGATCTTCTACAATGTTGTAGTTTTGGGTAGCCCGTGAATTGGGATTGAAGGTAGATTTTTGGATGGTTCTCTTAGTAGGGCTTAAAATGGATTCAAACGAAGGTTTCTCAATCTAAAGTGTCCCAGATGGAGGGCTAGCAGACGGAGGACTAACGGAAGATGGTAACGGGTCCGGTGAAGAACCGTTAGCAGTCTTCAGCCTATCAAGTTTAACTGGTGTGTCATATGTTGCAGTGCGAGTGGTCAGATTAACCCCGTTAAACATGTAAATGTGGGCACTTGTCGAGGCTTCATCATGGGATTGGTTGGAACAGCCCCCTGGAGTGGGGGTTTGAGCAACCAAAGATTGTTTATGTGGGAAAGGCTGAGTAAGCACAGTGGGTTGTGAATTTCCCTTAAATATCTTAGCCACTTCATCGCGATGTGGACAGTCTCGGGTGTAGTGATCATCACCACAAATGAGACATGGGAATTTCGGTTTCCGTTGTGGTTGTTTCCTGGTAGCAGGGGTTTGCGGTTGATTTTTTGGTTGTTCATTATTATTGTTTTTCTTTTGTTTATTTCTCGCTTTCTTCTTTCCCCCGAGTTGTTGTGAAGGGGTCAATTGGACTGCATTCACCTCAGAGACCTTAGTTTGGGGGGGGGGAGAAGAGGGTGCGTTAGGACGGGGAGCTGCCGTCGAAGTGAGCCGCTGATTTGTTCCAGTCGACTGAGAAGTAGATTGGGTTTTGACGGAGCCAATAACTCCATCCGCGTGCGAGGCAGATGATGGTTTGGATGGATCATTAGTGGCACAGGTAGCATTCGGTATCAACTCGTACAGAGTACCAGACTGTGAATAAACTAAGTCTAAGTACTGGGCTCGGGCAATAGCTTCCTCCTCGGTGAGTACACCAACCATGGCAACGTCACGAGCGATATGGAGTAACAGCGATTTGGCGAACCATTCCGCTAATAATTGGTCAGGAATGACTGCCTTGATTAGCCTTTGTCATCGTCTCCATTCATGGATATGATCGGAGATATGTATGGAAGTTGTCTGACGAAGGGAGGTCAATAGTTCAGTACCCGTCTCATATCGAATGGGTAGTTGGAAGTGTGTGAGGAAGGACATGGCGAGGGAGTTGAAATCATGAAAAGAGACATGTGGTAGTTCAATATACCATTTCGCTGCGGAGCCCGTAAGCATTCGTTGGAAAAGACACAAATGTATAGAATCATCCATGAGGGAGTTGGATGAACACCACAGATGGAAAGTCATCACATGGTTGTTTGGGTCTTCTCCAGAATTTCCGTCGAATTTTGGGATATCAGAAGGAAGTTTAGCTGGAATAGCTGGCCAAACCAGAGAATGATAAATAGGATCATTTGTTAATTGAGACAAGTCTGGAAGGTCCAGGGTTGCTAGAAAAGGTAGTTGTCAGTTAACTTATGGGTAATACTGGTGTGGCATGGGGACACCAATGGGGCCATACACTAGGTTATGCGGATAATTATAACTAGTGGGCCCTCTTGTATACGGTTGGTGTTGACCAAGGTACACAGGATTTGAAGTGTTTTGAGAAGCATGTGCGAGCGGAGGATAACCGGATGGGTTTTGAGGATTATAATCTGGATTTGGCGTTTGTCCATAAGGGGGTTGTTGTGGAGCTCGAGAATTGTGTCCTGCCAAGAACTGTGGGTTTCCTGGAAACGGGATATTCCATGGATTGGGTGTGGCGGACACATTTTGTCTGTATGGTTGATGGTAGGCTCCGGATTGAGGCTGCCCCCCAGCATGAGGGTTCCCTCCAAATGGAAATTGTCCTCTGGTGGGAGGATTCCCTCCAGCTTGAGGTAGAGTTCCCAGAATTTGAGAACCAGACGCAAATGACTGACCGATACCACTGAATGGGTTAAGACCACCAAGACCAATCCCTTCGAGTTGTTGGATAGGTATGGAACTTCCCAGTACAACTTGGGTAGTAGTGGCAGTGGTAAGATTCAATGCTCTATACCCAAAAGGGAGTGATGATGTAGGTCTTGGTGTTAGTGGTGTGCCAATAGCAGCTTGGCTAACCACCGCATTACCAGCGGGAATAGTCAGAATGTGAGGGACCATTGTGGAATGGGCCGTCTGGAGAGGAAAAGTAGACTTTGGGCCAACGGACGATGTGTTCGAACCAACGGACGGTGTGGTCGTAAAAACAGTAGTACCAATAAAATGGTTTAAAGGTACGGTGTAGGAGATAGGTGCGTCGGCACCTACTCCCGCTCCATAAAGGTCCCGCACCATGCGTGGTGGACTTCGAACAATGTCTGCGGTCCAAAAGGGGTCATCGGCTAAAGGGTTTGAACGAGACCCAGTTGGAATGTCAAAAGGATTGACGACGAAAAATTCACCAACTGAATTGAGTTGGAGAACACGTCGTTCGTATCCCTCCGAAATGCGGAAAGCTTATGGAGACTCTGAAACAATTCGAAAATTCTCTAAAGGAGTGGGAACTTCTTCTTGGGAATTTGTAGTGTCTTGAACCTCGCTCTGTTGAGGAGATTCCTCCATAGAATGAGGGGGTAAAGGGGTGTTCCCTTCCATATTTTCTAGAGGAAGTCCCTGTAGCCTCCGCGAACGGCATGGAGGGTCGATGTTGGCGAAAAAGATTTATGGCCAACTACTGAAAAGAAATATCATACGCTAATAGAATCTAAGAATCACAACCAAGCAAACAAAACCTTCTCTTGATGACCGTACTAGTTGGTGATGAAATCCAACGTCGCATGATCAGGTCAAGAAAGGGCGGGGATATGGTGGAATAGTTACAATGGCGACCTGCTTAATGGACTTACACCTTGGTGCAAGCTTCCACGCAGTAATTATGGATTTACCCTCCAAGGAGCTCGAGTGAGTTTGACCAATGTCTACTACAGGTACAATGAGACTTCCCTTCACTGTCACCTTTTGTAAGACCCTAAAGATTATGGCCACTAAGGTTACCAATTCGCAGTTAGCCCCTGGGCGGGAACAGTCGACAGTATAGTCCGAACGTACGGGAAGGGTATGTAGCTTGAAATCAACTTAAAAGGCTTCCATGTAGTAATTGTGGATTTACCTTTAAGCGATCCCCATAATACGATATGACCACTACAATCAGTCAAACCACGGAGGGATAATCTATGTAGCTTTCCAGAATGCGACCTCGTGCGTAACCCCTGTGTGAGAGGGGGATCCCAGGCAGACTTATACGACAATTGGATTTGACTCTCCCTAAATCAGGATGCTAATGTTTGTTTTGGCAACTTTGGAGAGTTATGCTCACAGCCTAATCCAAAGTACTAGTCTTAGTCTACTGTTGGTGGAGGATCCTAGAAAAGAAAATGTTCTAGATTATTTTTAATTAGCGTTCATTTTATAGCTCTTCTTTACTCAAAAGGGGTGCATGGAAGTGAAATGGATGGAATTGTGACTCAGTCCCAAAAAATGCATCAAAGATGATAAGCAGTCATTTATTTTCGATGAACATCTATCTAAGGGAGAGAGAGAAAGTTCTTTTCACTAACAAGCACTAATAAGGAATGTCCTCAAACAAATTTTCTCAATCAAATCCGATGTGGTGCTAAAACTTTTGAGATACCTTCTAATACGCAAAATCAATACTAAAGATGTTTGTTTATTGTTTGTGTGTAAATAATGATTCATTCAAAACAATGCTCGTCTTGTTAATTAGCTTTTTAGATCAATGAAAATCAAACCAACACAAGCGGGTTTCGTACAAACAATACACCCTCTCGTTGTGATCAAAACAAGAAGAGAAAGAAAAGTAAAAACATAGATAAATCAAGAACTTCACACCAAAAGAAATGTCGAAGAACAATGACCTTAGCTAAGATGAAATGAAAAGATGCGTAGACTTCTGATGTCCTTCACCAGAGTTTCTCACTCAGTCGAAAAGGAGAGAAAGACAATGCATGGGTTTCAAAACTCCAAATAGCAGAAAAACTCAAATCACAATGAAGAAAGCCACAAAATCTTAACAACAAGATGTTTGTTCTTCAAAAAGAAAGATGTCAAGATTGCAAAGGAAGAAGCATTGACTCACAGGAAGACTCAGCAAGTGAAACACAAAGGTAAAACCCTAAAAAGAGCAATTCTGGAAAGTTTATTGGCCAAAAGAGGGTTGGCGCTCTGTTGTCAAGGGCAAGGAGCGTTATAGCTCTCTGTGTAAGGCACTCAGGGAGAATTGGTGCTCTGTTAACATAGCTACAGGGGCACCAGTTTCAAAAAGCTCCTAAAATGTCAAAAAATCCAAAAATTGCAGTCCAGTCTCGTCAATCAAGCTGAGTGTGATGAGGTAGGGAGTCAATCAGCTCATGAAACCAATTAAAAAGGGGTGAACTAGGTCTGGGAACAATCAAGAGGTAAGACAAGGTCTATGAGAAGAAATCAAAACAAAATGTTTTGATTTGAGGAATCCCCAGCGGAGTCGCCAGTTTCTGTTGTAGGAAAATCTCCCTACGGACAGGTAGATTGCCTCAAAGAGCTAGACCCTAAACTCTAAGATAGAAAGTGATTAACATGGACATTGACTTCCTTTCAAATCTATACAAACTAATGCATGAGGAGGAAGGAGAACAGAAGTACCTTTTTATCGATGTTTGTCCCTGCACGCTCTGAGTTGAGCTCCAATCTTTCACTCCTTGACAAGCCCTGTAGACAAACAAAGTACGACCACTTCCTACTCTATTGATATTAGCTTGAAAACAGATCTATCTATCAATGATAAGTTCATGTAAGATCAGACACAAACTAGAAAG
>JZKD02S0273198.1:319720-336881 GCA_000966675.3 Picea glauca
ATTACATGATGTCTATAATTAACAAATGAAGATGACATTACATTCCATTCCCCACCAAAAGGGTGAATATCATGGTTTATAAAAACCATAGGCTCAAAATGGTGATTCAATGGAAAAGGTTGATGGCCACCGAGATCCATCTGGATCATGGAGGCAAGTTCTAATAATACATAACCCTCCAAATTCCCATGGGGTATAAAGGTCCCTTGACTTTATCATTCCTTTTCCACCTAAAATTCATGCAGACCCTCTCAAAAGTTACATGTTTGTTTCTAGAGGGAACCTTGACTAAGGAGTAGTACATATGTGTTGCAATCAAAACCTTTGCGCATATTTTAAACTTATCAACTAAGGTGCCTAAGGGTTTTTTCATTCATTTATCTATCCTCTTTTTCACCCTTGGACCAACACCTCCGAAATACTTTTAGGTGATGAATGAAAGATGAAATTTATGCCTAATAATTTCAAAATCTAGCTAGGATATATCCACATTAACTAGTTTGGTGAGACTAATTAGTTAGGAATATAACATTGGCTCTATTTGTAGCATTTTTTTTTCCACCAAATATTATAACCTAAGGAATCATAGCAAGTGTCTATGAATTCCATGTTATTTTTTGAGGAATTATAGTTTGCTTGAATAGTAAAAAGCAAATCATCAATAAAATGGCCATTGGCCAATTGCTCTGTTTCAAGCTTAGGAAGGGGAATACTTTTAATTAGGCTTGTGTCAACCTTTGCACATAGTGGATACCCCAAGGATTGGACAACCATTACAAACAAGACTGGTGCCAAGTGATAGGCTTGTCTTATCGATTGAAAGATCCCAACCTATTCATATTTACTATTCTTAATAGAGAGACATGTTGAGGAATTTCCAAACAGGGCTTCAACACTACTAATAAAGGTGGGAAAAAAACCCAAGGTTTGAGCATAACGACAATAAAAGGCCGTTCCTCATGGTCATAATATTTTTCAAAGTCTATCTTGACAAATAAGGAATCAAGGTTGGTAGAATGAACCCATTCCATGCTTTCCCATATTGTAATGAGATTGTCTAGAATGTATGACCCACATATAAACCCTTTTTGCTTCAATTAAATGATCTATGGTAAAATACGCTTGATGTGTAGGGTGAGTGCCATAGTCAAAATATTGCAGAAAGTGTTTAAAATAGTTATAGGCTTCCATCTTGTGATCAAATTTTGGTATTTGGCCTTAGGTATGAATTTGATGATGCCTTGGTTAATTCTTGCTCCTAGGAATTGAAACTTGAGTAGACTTGCAGAAAGTTTGACCCAAAAATTTCCCACATGGCCTTCAAAAACTCATATGAGAACCCATAAAGGCCATTTTGGATGGGGCCATGGACTATTTCCGTCTTAGAGGGTTTTAACTACGTAAAAACAACGGTGTTGTTATCTTTGATTTGGTTGTGAGAACAATTTCTTAAGGTGTTCGTCCTATGTAGGAAAACCCTATTTTGTCGAACATACATTTTATTATCAACCATATTATGAAGGACCATAGAAATATTATGAAGGAAAAAGACATGTTCATAGGCCCTCCTCTATTATTCTATAAACATGGTTGATTCTACATCCAAATACTTATATGTGGTGTCACATCTATCCACCATAAGTCCTACATCTGAATTTCCATTTTATATTATTGATCCAAGATCTTTTCATCGATGTGTCTTATTAAATAATTGCATTAAATGAGCATAAAATGAAGTGCACCATAAAGAAGGAATAACTCAATAATGAAGAGACACATGCATCAGATCTGAACACAAAAAACTTGATAATGGAGTTCATCCCTTGTGGCCTACGTCTCCGGGTCCTGCTCTCAAATGGGTAGGCCTTTTTATTAACTCAGTAAAATAATTTGGCAAAATACATAAGTATACCTCATTCTGGAGTTAAACTGCAAAAAATTTGCTCATATAAGAAAACAGACAGCACCAGTAAATTCGTGGCGTGAAATTACCCAAGAATTACTATCTCCATGCCTCAATCTGAGTTTGGCACTTTTAAGCCCTTGAAAAAATTTGTCTCGATTTTTGTCCCTGTAGTCTGCATTAATGACTGTCCTTCTGCATCATTTTCTGTGCCCTGGTATGACCTTTCGCGCATCATTGGTCTCCCCGTGCATTGGAAAAAACACTTTTTAAACTAAAATCGAGGCGGACTTACCAACTTGGCTGTTTGTCCCAATGGTTGACAGAGGTATTATTAGGCGCTTGTATTGGGGGAGGTCTCAGGGTCAAACTCGTGGGCCTCCTCCCTTTGGCTTGTTTGTTTTCAACCGTGGAATGTTCCTTTACTAAATTTGGTATCGGTGATAGATTTGGCGGAAATATGTTGTGGTCAGTTCGATATGGAAGGATATGTGGTTAAAATGGCGGATTGAGGGTTGGCACCAGCCAACCCTGCCATATATGTTTTTTGATTATTCGGTTGCTAGCCCTCACTAGGAGTTTTCCTGCTGCCACGTGGCATCCCATGACTGGGCCACATGGCGACCTCCCATTGGGCCACGTCACCACTCCTATACCATCAACACCGTATCATCCTTTCTACTCCGTTATCTTGCCATGTCATCTAACAGGTGGTTGTATGAAATGCCATGTGGCACCTTCCCATTGGTCCACGGATTTGACCGAAAAAGTCCAAAATGAGTGACACATGTCAGCCTCTGGTGATGCCATGTCATCATGCTGATGTCAGCATGACACATGTTTCCCTTTGCGTGTGCCACATACCTTGTACGAAGATGATTTCATCTGTATTGATGATGACGACAACAGTACGGATGCTGACTCATCCCTGTTGACTGGGCTAGGTTGACCAAAACATTGACCGCAAATATCTTTTGATCTGTAACTCAGTTTGACGAGCTGTTTACACTGTTGGAAATAATGTGACGCATTCTTCGTGATAATGCTAATTTAACTGAGTTTTTAGGACTTTGAATTTTCTCCCTTTCTTTGTCTGCTGAGGCCATTTTGAGCTTCTTGAGTTGCTTCTGCGAATTTTGAGTTAGCCTTAGTCTCCTATGGATCCTTTTTGGATCATGCCTTCCCACTGATATCTTTTTGGACCACCAAAAGCTTTCATCAATCAATAAATAAGTGAGGGAAGATTTCCCTCACCTTGTTATTCTCAATCCACTTTGCCTTGCTTGGATGTGTGCCCTTTAAGCCCAGTCAAAGATAATCTACATCACCCCTGCGTGAAGTCCTCGTCCTTCTGTCCAAGATGATATCTTCCTTGAAATCGTCCAAGTACTCAGGATCAAACTCATCAAATGAAGGTATTGAAACTTCCTCACCCCGATCCATGATCATGGGAGGCTAAAAAGGTTTCAAGTTTTCGACATTTACAACTGAGAAGATCTGCATATAAGGTGGAAGATCTAGACGAAAATCATTGGTACCACTTTTCTCCAAAATAGTGAAGGGTCCATATCGGATGGGCTTGAGTTTCTTTCCTTCACCCTTCAATATCTCCTTGCTGAAGTGAAGCCATACCTGGTCTCCAACCTGAAACTGATGATCAACCCTGTGTTTGTCATGTCGAGATTTATACTATGCTTGAATTTTCTCCAACTATTCCTTGACTGCTTGGTGTACCTGCTGGACCTTTGAATGAACTTGCGAGCCCTGTCTTCATTTATTTTTTCATTTGAATCAACATCTCTCCCATACATCAAGTCCAAAGGGACCTTAGTAAAATACCCAAAACATGTCTCAAATGGAGAACATTGAGTGAAGGAATGTAAGGCTCGATTGTAAGCATGATGTACATAGGGTATCTATTCATCCCATAACTTGGGATGCTTGTTGCAGTAGCCTCGAAGTAAAATGACCACTGTTTGGTTAACAACCTTTGTCTGTCCGTCGGTCTGTGGATGGAAAGTAGTGCTCCTCTTCAACTTGGTGTCCATCATTCTCCATAAGCGTGTCCAAAAATCCCCAAGGAATCAAGTATCTCGATCTGAGATAATGGACGTGGGTAACCCAAAGTGAACCCAAACATACTGAATGAAGATATTAGCAGTCTTCTCAGCAATGATCTTCTTTTTACATGGCATCAAGATACACATCTTGCTGAACCTATCCACTACAACATACAAATTTTCATGACCCCTTTCGACATTGGTAAACCCCATACAAAATCCATGGAGATACTCTCCCATGGATGGTATGGAACATGAAGTGGTGAGTATAGCCCCGATTTTCTATTAGTAGGCTTACAAGTAGAACACATCACACACCCCTTTACATATTTAGTTACAATTGCTTTCATCTGAGGCCACTAACAAAACCTCTCTAGATGAGCCATAGTTTTTCCTACCCCAAAATGCCCAGACACAAGAGAAGTGTGAGCTTCTCGTATTACATGGATGCGTTCACTTGTAAGAATACATAACTTTCCAAGATGGTAGAGTAGTTTTCCCTCTAGACAATAGTTCTCTACTTGTGTACCATGGGTTAGCTTCTCAAAAACTTCTTTAAAATCTTCATCAACAACATATTGTTCAACATAGATATCATGAGATAAAGAAGCATTCTTCAAAATAATAGAAGCAACAATAGGAGGTCTAGAAAGCATATCAACTACCTTGTTACTTGTACCCTTTTTGTATTTGATTACCAAATGAAACTGTTGAAGAAAATGTTAGAAAAACAGGATCAAAGAGCAATAAAATAAAACAAATGCGGAAATGAAACACAGAATATACACAATACAATAGAGACACAGATATACGTGGTTCACCCAGTGTGGTCTACACCCACCAGAGAAATTGCCAAGTCCCTCCTTTATTATTATCCAGTAAATGAAGGGATACAACCTACAACAAACCCGCTATAACTTCCTCTTCTTTCTCTCACAGTCTCCTCTCTCAGAATACAATATTCTCTATGACACATAGCCGCAAAACCTTTCCCTCATAAAAGAGGGTTTCCTTCTAGGGAAAAAAACCCTAACATAACTTCTATCGTTAGATCTATGACCTTATAATGAGTGGTCCAGATTTACAATGAAATTACAATATACATTTACAAGGCAATTTTTCCTTTGGGGGCCCACTTACCCTCGGACCCCGCAGGGGGGGTAACCCCCCCTGCACTCCCCTGCGTGGATGAATATACATTCTTTTGGGGTGTAAAGTCTTCATGGGGTATAAACACGACTGAAAACAAAGACCTCTGAATCAGGAAGATAATCAGGCTCAACAACCAACAATCTCCCACTTGGAGACTGATCTCCACAAATCCACCGCTGTTGTATCTACTGGACTATGAACCTTCTTGGACTTGGAAATATTCTCATCTTCACCTTCATGCTTGAATACCAACTAAAACTGAGCAAGAACTCAGTTTCTCCCTGGTTACTCCCTTTGTTAACATGTATGCAGGATTCTGGATAGTGTGTATCTTTTCCAACTTCAAATGTCCATCTTCCAAGACGGATTGTATGAAATGGTACCTCGACTATATATGCTTAGTCTTCGAATGCAAGGTTGAGTTCTCTGCAAGATGAATGGAACTCTCACTGTCACAATACAACCTGCTATTCTCCTTCTTCTTTCCCAATTCCTCCATAAACCTCTATAACCAAATCATTTCTTTACTGTCCTCAGTAGCATCAACATACTCTCCTTATGTTGTTGAAAGTGAAACAACCTTTTGTAGTTTTGAAATCCAACTTACTGTTGTTCCACCTATAGTAAAAACATACCCTGTGGTGCTCCTCTTGCTATCTTTATCACTTGCCATATCTGAATCAACATATCCCTGTAGAAAAGTGTCTGAACTTCCAAAAAATAATGCATGAGTAGAAGTACCTCTCAAATACCTAAGAATCCACTTTACCGCCTCCCAATGTTCTTTACCTGGATTGTTCATATACATGCTCACAACTCCCACTGCATGTACAATATCTCATCTTGTGCAAACCATCACATACATCAAGCTACCAACTGCAGTTGAATAAGGGACCCTGGACATTATTTCTATCTTCTCCTGTGTCTTGGGATACATTTCCTTAATTAATTTGAAATGAGTGGCCAAAGGTATACTAACTGGTTTTTCATTTTCCATTCTAAACCTCTCCAACACCTTCACTATGTACTCACCCTGAGACAATGTCAATTTGCGATTTTTTCTGTCTCTTATTATTCTCATACCAAGGATTTTCTTTGTAGCACCCATATCCTTCATCGCAAATGAATTAGCTAATTTCTTCTTGAGCACATTTATATCCTACATATTAGACCGTGCAACAAGCATGCCATCTACATAGAATAGAAAGATAATATAGCTTCCATTTTCTAGCTTTTTAAAATAAACACAGTGATCAGAATGACATCTACTATAACCCTGTTCTGTCAAGCTCTTCTTCAACCTGTATACCAAATTCTCCTTCCCTTTGACCTCATACCCCTGTGGTTTCTACATATAAATCTCTTCCTCCAAATCGCCATGGAGAAAAGCTATTTTTACATCTAACTTTTCAAGATGCAAATCTTGTACTGCCACAAGACTTAAAGTAGTCCTAACTGAATTCATTTTAACAACAAGAGAAAACATTTCATCAAAATATATACCTTTATTTTGTTTAAACCCCTTTACAACAAGTCTAGCCTTGTACCGCTTTTTTCCTCCATCTTCTTCCTTCAACTTGTAAACCCATTTATTCTGCAATGCTCTTTTTCCCGCAGGAAACTGAACCAAGCCCCAAGTACGGTTGTTTACCAAGGAATCCATTTCCTCTTTCATGCCTTTCTCCCACTTCTTGTTAGTGTCTACCTGCATTTCCTCTTCATAACATTCTGGTTCACCATAATCAATCAACAATAAATAATACAATGAAGGAGAGTATCATTCAGGGGGTTTAATCTTAACCTGGTAGATCTTCTAACAACACTTGCAGGAGTTTGAGGTACATGTTTCTCTTGTTGTTGTACATTTTGATTTTCTGGTTCCTTTGGAATTTCTTTTTCAGTGATTGTTACACATAAATATTACTCAATTAAATAAGTGTCACATGTTCCTCTCAACTGTCGTAAGTGTCGCATGTTCCTTACAACTGTCGCAAGTGTCGCAAACATCAAACAAAGCATACTTCCATGATGACGACACTAAGGAGGAAATTAGAATACTTCAGACACTTGATTTGGAGGAGGGAGAATGATTAACTGAAGTCAAGGAACTCTTGCCACCTGAAAGGAGCTTTAAAACTAAGGTTTTGAGAGAGAGCGCTCCCCTATGGCATCCTTAGGAGCGCTGACGCTCCCCTATAAGGCCTTAGGGAGTGTTATAACAACAAAATGCCCCTCTGAAGGAGCACTATCCATACTTAGAGTGCTGGCACTCCCCTTGAGCCTCCTAGGGAGCGTTATAGCGCCCTGATGCCCCTTTTGAGGGAGCGTTGTCTAATCTAGGTAGTGGTTGGCCCGTTGAGGAGAATAAGGGGAGGATATTTCATGTTTGGAAAGTAGTTGCATTCGAATTCTTGGTTCAATCGGGAGATCCCTGATCTAAGGAGGGAATTCCTCAACCTACCCTAAAGATACCTCAAGAGGTTAAGCCTCTCTTAACCTATATAAGCAATCTCTATGATGGTGAAAAGGAGGAAGAATTGCTAGCATGAAACCTATGATCTCATAGGAAACACACAGTCAGCCAAAGGAGAGTGATCACTGAAGCTGTTATCATCCAGGTCGTGGATCTTTCGAGCAAGGGTTAGACAAAGGGGAGTTGACGAAGCTGTCACATTCGCATCTACGATTGTAAGTACTGCTGTCGTTATTCTCATTAATATGACACGCTTGGCCTGTTTTTTTCTAGTTTGTGTCTGATCTTAAATGAACTTATCATTGATAGATAGATCCGTTTTCAAGATAATATCAATAAATTAGGAAGTGGTCGTACTTTGTTTGTCTACAGGGATTGTCGAGGAGTGAAAGATTGGAGTTCAACTTAGAGCGTGCAGGGACAAACATCGATAAAAAGGTACTTCTGTTCTCCTTCCTCCTCATGCATTAGTTTGTATAGATTTGAAAGGAAGTCAATGTACACATTAAGCACTTTCTATCTTAGAGTTTAGGGTCTAGCTCTTTGAGGCAATCTACCTGTCCGTAGGGAGATTTTCCTACAATAGAAACTGGCGACTCCGCTGGGGATTCCTCAAATCGAAACATTTTGTTTTGATTTCTCCTCATAGACCTTGTCTTACCTCTTGATTGTTCCCAGACCTGGTTCACCCCTTTTTAATTGGTTTCATGAGCTGATTGACTCCCTACCTCATCACACTCAGCTTGATTGACGAGACTGGACTGCAATTTTTGGATTTTTTGACATTTTAGGAGATTTTTGAACCTGGTGCCCCTGTACCTGTGTTAACAGAGCGCCAATGATCCCTGAATGCCTTACACAGAGCGCTATAATGCTCCTTGCCCTTGACAACAGAGCGCCAACCCTCTTTTGGCCAATAAACTTTCCAGAATTGCTCTTTTCAGGGTTTTACCTTTGTGTTTCACTTGCTGAGTCTTCTTGTGAGTCAATGCTTCTTCCTTTGCAATCTTGACATCTTTATTTTTGAAGAACACACATCTTGCTGTTAAGATTTTGTGGCTTTCTTCATTGTGATTTGATTTTTTCTTCTATTTGGAGTTTTGAAACCCATGCATTGTCTTTCTCTCCTTTTCGACTGAGTGAGAAACTCTGGTGAAGGACATCAGAAGTCTATAGATCTTTTCATTTCATCTTAGCTAAGGTCATTGTTCTTCGACATTTCTTTTGGTGTGAAGTTCTTGATTTATCTATGTTTTTACTTTTCTTTCGCTTCTTGTTTTGATCACAACGAGAGGGTGTATTGTTTGTACGAAACCTGCTTGTGTTGGTCTGATTTTCATTGATCTAAAAAGCTAATTAACAAGACGAGCATTGTTTTGAATGAATCATTATTTACACACAAATAGTAAACAAACATCTTTAGGATTGATTTTTCATATTAGAAGGTATCTCAAAAGTTTTAGCACCACATCGGATTTGATTGAGAAAATTTGTTTGAGGACATTCCTTATTAGTGCTTGTTAGTGAAAAGAACTTTCTCTCTCTCCCTTAGATAAATGTTCATCGAAAAGAAATGACTGCTTATCATGTTTGATGCATTTTTTGGGACTGAGTCACAATTCCATCCGTTTCACTTCCATGCACCCCTTTTGAGTAAAGAACAACTATAAAATGAACGCTAATTAAAAATAATCTAGAACATTTTCTTTTCTAGGATCCTCCACCAACAGTAGAATAAGACTAGTACTTTGGATTAGGCTGTGAGCATAACTCTCCAAAGTTGCCAAAACAAACATTAGCATCCTGATTTAGGGAGAGTCAAATCCAATTTTCGTATAAGTCTGCCTGGGATCCCCCTCTCACACAGGGGTTACGCATGAGGTCGCATTCGGGAAAGCTACATAGATTATCCCTCCGTGGTTTGACTGATTGTAGTGGTCATATCGTATTATGGGGATTGCTTAAAGGTAAATCTACAATTACTATGTGGAAGCCTTTTAAGTTGATTTCAAGCTAGATACCCTACCCGTACGTTCGGAATGGACTGTCGACTGTTCCCGCCCAGGGGCTAACTGTGAA
Source organism: Picea glauca (assembly GCA_000966675.3). NCBI lineage: Eukaryota > Viridiplantae > Streptophyta > Pinopsida > Pinales > Pinaceae > Picea > Picea glauca. Next base: position 329,388 of record JZKD02S0273198.1, read on the forward strand.
TTGGTAACCTTAGTGGCCATAATATTTAGGGTCTTACACAAGGTGACAGTGAAGGGAAGTCTCACTGTACCTGAAGTAGACATTGGTCAAACTCACTCGGGCTCCTTGGAGGGTAAATCCACAATTACTGCGTGGAAGCTTGCACCAAGGCGTAAGTCCATTAAGCAGGTCGCCATTGTAACTATTCCACCATATCCCCGCCCCTTCTTGACCTGATCACGCGACGTTGGATTTCATCACCAACTAGTACGGTCATCGAGAGAAGGTTCTGTTTGCTTGGTTTTGATTCTTAGATTCTATTAGCGTATGCTATTTCTTTTCGGTAGTTGGCCATAGATATTTTTCGCCAACATCGACCCTCCACACCATTCGTGGAGGCTACAGGGAATTCCTCTAGAAAATATGGAAGGGAACATCCCTTTACCCCCTCATTCTACGGAGGAATCTCCTCAATAGAGCAAGGTTCAAGACACTACAAATTCCCAAGAAGAAGTTCCCACTCCTTTAGAGAATTTTCGAATTGTTTCAGAGTCTCCAGAAGCTTTTCACATTCCAGAGGGATACGAACGATGTGTTCTCCAACTCAATTCAGTTGGTGAATTTTTTGTCGTCAATCCTTTTGACATTCCAACTGGATCTCGTTCAAACCCTTTAGCCGATGACCCCTTTTGGACCGCATACATTGTTCGAAGTCCACCATGCATGGTGCGGGACCTTTATGGAGTGGGAGTAGGTGCCGACGCACCTATCTCCTACACCGTACCTTTAAACCATTTTATTGGTACTACTGTTTTTACGACCACACTGTCCGTTGGTCCGAACACATCGTCCGTTGGCCCAAAGTCTACTTTTCCTCTCCAGACGGCCCATTCCACAATGGTCCCTCACATTCTGACTATTCCCGCCGGTAATGCGGTGGTTAGCCAAGCTTCTATTGGCACACCAGTAACACCAAGACCTACATCATCACTCCCTTTTGGGTACAGAGCATTGAATCTTACCACTTCCACTACTACCCAATTTATACCGGGAAGTTCCATACCTATCCAACAACCCGGAGGGACTGGTCTTGGTGGTCTTAACCCATTCAACGGTACTGGTCAGTCATTTGCGTCTGGTTCTCAAATTCTGGGAACTCTATATCAAGCTGGGGGGAATCCTCCCACTGGAGGACAATTTCCATTTGGAGGGCACCCTCATGCTGGGGGGCAGCCTCAATCCGGAGCCTACCATCAACCATACAGACAAAATGTGTCCACCACACCCAATCCGTGGAATATCCCTTTTCCAGGAAACCCACAGTTCTTGGCAGGACACAATTCTCAAGCTCCACAACAACCCCCTTATGGACAAATGCCAAATCCAACTTATAATCCTCAAAACCCATTCGGTTATCCTCCGCTCACACATGCTTCTCAAAACACTTCAAATCCTGTGTACCCTGGTCAACACCAACCTTATACAAGAGGGCCCACTAGTTATAATTATCTGCATAACCCAATGTATGGCCCCATTGGTGTCCCCATGCCACATCAGTATTACCCATAAGTTAACCGACAAATACCTTTTCTAGCAACCCTGGACCTTCCAGACTTGTCTTGGTTAATGAACGATCCTATTTATCATTCTCTGGTTTGGCCAGCTATTCCAGCTAAACTTCCTTCCGATATCCCAAAATTCGACGGAAAGTCCGGAGAAGACCCAAACAACCATGTGATGACTTTCCATCTGTGGTGTTCATCCAACTCCCTCATGGACGATTCTATATGTTTGTGTCTTTTCCAACGAACGCTTACGGGCTCTGCAACGAAATGGTATATTGAACTACCACATGCCTCTTTTCATGATTTCAACTCCCTCGCCATGTCCTTCCTCACACACTTACAACTACCCATTCGATATGAGACGGGTACTGAACTATTGACCTCCCTTCGTCAGACAACTTCCATACATATCTCCGATCATATCCATGAATGGAGACGATGACGAAGGCTAATCAAAGCGGTCATTCCTGACCAATTATTAGCGGAATGGTTCACCAAATCACTGTTACCCCATATCGCTCGTGACGTTGCCATGGTTGGTGTAGTCACCAAGGAGGAAGCTATTGCCCAAGCCCAATACTTAGACTTAGTTTATTCACAGTCTGGTACTCTATACGAGTTTATACCGAATGCTACCTGTGCCACTAATGATCCATCCAAACCATCGTCTGCCTCGCACATGGATGGAGTTATTGGCTCCGTCAAAACCCAATCTACTTCTCAGTCGACTGGAACAACTCAGCGGCCCACTTCGACGACTGCTCCCAGTACGACCGCACCCTCTTCTACCCCCCCTCAAACTCAGGTCTCTGAGGTGAATGCAGTCCAATCGACCCCTTCACAACAACTCGGGGGCAAGAAGAAAGCGAGAAATAAACAAAAGAAAAACAATAATAACGAACAACCAAAAAATCAACCGCAAACCCCTGCTACCGGGAAACAACCACAACGGAAACCAAAATTCCCATGTCTCATTTGTGGTGATGATAACTACACCCGAGACTGTCCACATCGCGATGAAGTGGCTAAGATATTTAAGGGAAATTCACAACCCGCTGTGCTTCCTCAACCTTTCCCACAGCAACAATATTTGGTTGCTCAAACCCCCACTCCAGGGGGTTGTTCCAACCAATCCCATGATGAAGCCTCGACAAGTGCCCACATTTACATGTTTAACGGGGTTAATCTGACCACTCGCACTGCAACATATGACACACCAGTTAAACCTGATAAGTTGAAGACTGCTAATGGTTCTTCACCGGACCCGTTACCATATTCCGTTAGTCCTCCGTCTGCTAGCCCTCCATCCGGGCCACTTTAGATTGAGAAACCTTCGTTTGACTCCATTTTACGCCCTCCTAAGAGCACCATCCAGAAATCTACCTTCAATCCCAATTCATGGGCTGCCCAAAACTACAACATTGTAGAAGATCTGGCTCAAGCACCGTGTGCTATGTCCACCTTGGAAGTTCTACAACACTGTCCCAGCCAACATAGAACGCTCTTAGCTGCTATAGGGACTTTTGATCTTGAGTCATCAAAGAACCTCACGTTTAATTTGGATGATCATCAACCCCGACTCTCCCACCAGTTAGCTTTTCAAATCGATGTTGTTGTTCACAATCAACAAATCCACCGAACTATCTTGGATGAGGGAGCCTCTACTTGTGTCATGTCTTTAGCTTGTTGGAAAGGCTTAAACTCACCTGCCCTTAACAAATCCCCCACAATGTTAAGCGCTTTCGATGGATGAGGTTTTCATCCTCACAGATTGTTACAATCCTTAGCCATTCAGTTGGGCGGCAAAACTGTTACCGTTGATGTTGAGGTGGTCGATGCCCCCCTCGATTACAACCTACTACTTGGAAGAAGTTGGTTCTATGCTATGACTATCGTCGCTTCGTCGGTGTTTCTATGTGTACAATTCCTCCATCAAGGCAAAACTGTCACTATCGATCAGCTTGATTTCTGCACACCCGACGCTCGCGTACCTGTCACCAACAACATTCCTTTTTTGGGAGACCACCCAGTTACGTATGAAAGTGTTGGTGTTGGATTATTGAAAGATTCTATCCTTATGGGTACTTTCCCTACACCACTTCCACCTACTGCGCATCATATTTCCGCTGTCAACATGATCTCGACTATGCCTTATCAATCCTTGGAATCATCTGATCCCTAGATTGTACCTAGTCCTTTGGAATTCGATGTGCTCGGTGACACCATGCCACTTAGCCCAGCCGAGGCCGCATACGTAGCTATTCAATCTACCTCTCCCTCTCCGAACAACCTACATTTGTTGGCACCCGATGCCTACTCGATGCCTTCATGGTTGGATTCCCTATCGTCTACAATCGATTACATTTCCCAAATTTTCCCTTATGACGAATCTATTATGGAAATGCTTAGTATTGACGATCTACCTTGGGATGATAACCATCATCGATCCTCTTTTCTTCCACCTTTGGAAGAAATTCACCAAGACATACACTCTGTCTTCCCTCCCGATGTTACCGATGCTCCACAATCTCCTATCCTCACACAAGATACTCTCTCTGAGGGGAATATGGGTAACATCTCTACCATGATTATTATTGACATTTCGATCAAAGAAGGTGTCGTGGAAAACATTAACCTTGGTGCTAATTGCACACCCGAAGAAGTGGTTTCTTATACCACTTTGTTTAAATAATTCTGCGATGTCTTCGCTTGGAGCTACGAGGAAATGCCAGGGATCGACCCTTCGATCATCGTGCAAGAAATCAAGACTTACCCTGGCGCAAAACCTGTTCGACAAAATCTTCGCCCGATTCATCCTAAGAAAACCGCATCTATAAAGGCAGAAGTTGAGAAACTTCTAAAATCTGGCTTTATCTATCCCGTCCCTTTGACAGAATGGGTCTCCAACCTTGTTCCGGCTGCCAAAAAACAAGGAACCATCCGTGTTTGTGTTGACTATCGGGATCTCCACAAAGCTTGTCCAAAGGGAAACTACCCTACGCCCTTCATCGACCAAATCATCGATAATTACGCTGGGAGCGTAATCTTCTCTTTCATGGATGGCTTCTCTGGGTATAACCAGATTGAAATCTTACCTGCTGATCAACATAAGACAACCTTTATCTGCCCATGGGGAACTTTAGCCTATCGAAAGCTACCTTTTGGTCTCAAAAATGATGGTGCTTCTTTCCAGCGAGCCATGTCGTACGCTTTCCACGATATCAAGCATATCGCAGAGCCTTACCTCGACGACTTACCTGCCCACTCATCCAATCGATTAGATCACATCGATCACTTACGGGCTATTTTTCTTCGATGTCAGTTCTACCGTATCCGCTTGAACCCACATAAGTGCATTTTTTCTGTCGAATCCAGTCGACTCCTCAGTTTTATTGTCTCTAAAGACGAGATCCAAGTGGATCCCTTAAAGATCAAGGCTATTCTGGCCTTACCCCCACCCCCCAATTTAACCCAACTCCAAAGTTTGCAAGGAAAATCAAACTTCCTTCGCCGTTTCATTTGCAACTACGCTGAGATAACTAAAGGATTCATGCGGTTGCTGCAGAAAAACACCCCTTTCATCTGGGATGACACCGCCCAACGGTCATTTGATTCTCTCAAGCACGCCTTGACCCACGCACCTTTGTTGCACCCTACGGAGTATACAAAGGGCTACATCATTTACTTGGCCGCCTCCACTTCCACTATTGCAATGGTGTTAGCTCAGGAGGACCTCAACGATGAAGAACATGTGATTTATTACCTGAGCAAGAGTCTATTTGGACCCGAACTCCGATATTCACATGTAGAGAAACTAGCTCTGGCAGCCATTATCGCTGTCCAGAGATTCCACCATTACATCTTATTACGCACCACCACGGTGATTGCGGACTCCAACCCCATGTACAATGTATTGACACGTCAAGTACTTGGGGGAAAATATTCTAAATGGATCGTCATCCTTCAAGAATTTGATCTTGAATTTACAAAGTCCAAAACCAAAAAGTCCCTGCCGTTCGCATAGCTTATCTGTGCTCTCCCTCGTGCTGATGAAGACATCAAACCTAGAGATTCTCTCCCCGATGACTCTATTTTCCTCATCAACACCTCTGATCCTTGGTACGGAGATATCCTCCTTTACCTCCAAACCCAATTCTTTCAGCCTAACATTTCTCGTGAAGAGCGTCGACGTATTCGTCACCACTCTCATCGTTATCTTATCGTCGATGACACCTTGTATCACCGTGGTATTGACACTATCCTTCGACGATGTCTGATTCATGAGGAGGCTGAATGCGTTTTGAACGATTGTCACCTTGGCGCCTGTGACGGTCACCTTTTTGGGATGGCCATAGCCCAAAAAATCCTACGTGCCGGCTACTTTTGGCCCTCGATTTTCAAAGATTGTATCGAGGCTGTAAAAAAATGCCCACCCTGCCAAGTCTTTAACAAGAAGGCATGCACCCACCCTACTACGCTGCACCCCATTATCGCTATCGGCCCCTTCACCAAGTGGGGTATCGATTTCATGCAATGTAATCCTACCTCAGCTGGGGGGCACAATTATATAATCGTCGTCGTCGACTTCTTTACCAAATGGGCTGAGGCTATGCCTACCTTTCTGAACGATGGTCGTACCGCAGCTCTGTTTCTTTTCAACCATATCATAACTCATTTTGGTGTACCTCGTGCCATTGTCACTGATCATGGTGCACACTTCAAGAACCAGATGATGAGCGAACTGCATGTCAAATTGGGTTTTCTCCATGAAAACTCATCCCCTTACTATCCTCAGGCCAACGGACAAGTTGAGGCCATCAACAAAGTCTTGAAAAGCATGATTCAATGCATGGTAGGTGAAAACAAGACATCATGGAATCTACAACTCTTTTCCTCTCTTTGGGCTTATCGCACTTCCATGAAAACCACAACTGGATTTACTCCTTTCCAGTTGGTGTATGGCATCGAAGCCATTTTACCAATCGAGTGTGAGATTCCATCTCTCAAACTTAAAGTAAAACTCCTACCCCATACTTCTGCCGAAGAAGAACGTTTCTTATATCTATCCAAGATGGATCAAACACGTCGTGATGCCGCTCTCATCAATGAGGCTCATCAGAAACGAATTAAAAATCAATACGACAAATCTGTCCATCCTCGGACTTTTGCAGAAGGAGACTTAGTCCTCATCTATGACCAAGCTCATGACAAATTGGGGACAGGTAAGTTAGAACCTCTGTGGCACGGTCCTTACATAGTGAAATGTGTTCTACACAGAGGCGCCTGCGAATTAGTAGATCATGATGGAATTTCCCTAGGAGATCCCCGGAACGGGCTTTACCTTAAAAAGTACTATGCCTAGATCACCTAGCATCTGTACTTTGTACATTATTGTATTTTAGTTTGGTGTGTCTGTTTCTTTTGCGTGCTCAAATTTTTACCTTTTCCACTCATGACTGTGCTTGTGTTTTCATGCGCATATGACGTCTTCCTTTCCTATCTTTTTCGGGTTTGCAGATGGCGCTAGTCGACATACCCGAAACATTGCTTCGGCAACATGGGTCATTTACCAATTTGACGAGGTGGTGAGTTCAAGAGGTATTTTCTTAGGACCAACGACCAACAACATGGCAGAATATCACGCTGTCATCGACCTTTTAACCCAAGCCTCCTCCCTAGGTATCTCTCGTATCATTATTTACTTAGACTCCCAACTCGTGGTCTATCAACTTAACTGTATCTATGCTATCCGTAATCCTATCCTTCTACGTCTCCACCTGCAAGTTCGCCGTCTTGAACGAATGTTTGATTATATTGAATATAGACACATTCCAAGAGAACTCAACAGTGTTTCGGATTCGTTAGCTAATTACATCATGGATCAGTATCTCGCCCACATATAAGATTTAAGGAAAGAAAAATTGTACATCACAAGTAAATTAAAACACAT